>QLPI01007764.1:0-19242 GCA_003314275.1 Chroogomphus rutilus | reverse complement strand
ACCAGGAAGTTGGCTCTACAAACTCCGATGTATTGATTTGTAATTAGTGCACAGACCACCCATGCAGCAGAGAGGGTAAGCACACATCAAGCGAGTGGTGGCAGTTGGATCAATCATGGGGTCACTAGACAGGAATGGGGACATGGGTCAGAGTAGTCACAGCAGCAGGACTAACCATGGGGGTGCCACTTTGAGGCTACTAGATGAGAGTGCTGGTGTGGAGTGCCAATCAAAATAATCCCGATGCAGCATGTGCTCTGCGATAGGGTGCCACCACATCCCATAGTCAAACAGGGATGATGAGCCTTTGCAGCCAGCCTGGCTGTTGGGGACCACAGGCTCTGGGTGTTAGCATGAGGGCATTACAGGTGGTTGCATAAGGCTATCTACTGACCCATCCATTGTTATGATGGCACATGCAGTGGAAACAGCAGGTGTGCATGGAGCAGGTATAGGTGTAGAGCATCTTATCATGGATGTGGCATAAGTATACCTGGTATCTCATGATAAAGTAGAAGAAAAATGGTTTCTGCTATAGTCACGTGACTCAAGCGTGACATCCACCATTTTGCATAAGGATCTGGCAACATTGACAAAAATATTATTCTAAAACCACAGATCAATGACATAGAACTATATGTACACAGTGTTGGTTTTACTTTTTGAAAAAAATCACTATTGCAAATTGAGTATATCCAAACTTTCAAACATCTTCCCAAAATTCATAATCACATTTTTTAAGCAGTCTGACACTGTCAAAATTTTTTTGCTCACAAAATTTTTGCACTGACATAATCACCTATATAAGGACATATTCCATATATAGAAAGTCATTCCCACCGGTAATAGTGACAGTCCGGGGTGTCTGTTGCTGTCAAAAATCTACTAGAACATGCCTAAACTCAAGAGAAGCCAGACAGTGTCTAACCTTGGGACCCATGCCATCAAGGTTTGACCTTTTAATCTGTTTAGGATGAATTGTTGATAAGAATTTCCCTACAGAAGCAGAAAATTGCGCAACCTGATTCAGATAGGGAGGAAGCCCAAAGCCTTTTATTCAGTGGAGATTTCTCACAAAGCCAAAATTCATCAGCATCCACTTTGTCTCTGCTGTCTGTGGACAATGATGTCCCAGTGCATGACCTCAATGGCCTTGAGAAGTGGCTTGCAAAAGGGAAAAAACAATTGGCAAAATTGTTTGGATCGCAAAACAGTGACAAAACTAAGCAACGGGGACCATACAAGAAAAAAGGCACAGTCCAATCCATACGGACACAACAGCACAATAAAAAGAAGCAATGGGACTGGACAGCAAAAATGCAGGATAGAGGTTTTGGTGATATACGTGTCCTTCTTAGTGGCATGTCATCAAAGCAGCCACCTGCTCTCAAGAAAGTTGAAATAGATTCAGATTCAGATCAAGGGAGTATAAAATTGGATACCACAGATAGGGAAGAAGATGACATACCTATGGTTACCCAAGTTAATGGGCCAGAGCAAGAGGAGGATAACCTGGGCGACATTCCTGACATTGTTCAGGACAATGTTGAAACTATCCCAAAGTGGACTGCATCACAACTATTTACACCACCACCAGATCCTGACCTTGTCAACCTATGAATTTCAGATCTTAAGCAAATTCTGCAGCCAGAAAGGAAGACAGGTGATGGCTATATGGACCCAGGCTTTGATTACACACTTCGCACATGCCTCAAGCTAATGGGTAACTTCTTCTGCATTTATCGCTTTAATGGATACCAAGGATAGATTGCAGCATCCAAGCAAGTGGCAAGCATTGCAGGCAAGAATCCAGAATGGATGGCAAGACGGCTACGTGAGTGGACACACAATTTCATCAGTGATCCAACAAACCTACCAGAACATGAATATGGGAAATTCAATTCAACAATTCTGGAGGATGAAGATTTGGCACAAGAAATCTGTTTGCACTTGCAATCAAAAGGCAAGTATGTCTGTGCCATGGATGTGGTTTAGTTCCTTCATACACCAGAAATGAAGGAGCAGCTTAACTTGAAACAGTTGATTTCTGAACAAACAGCATGCAGGTGGATGGCAAAAATGGATTACCGTTGGAAGAAAGAGCCAAAAGGTCAATATAAGGATGGCCATGAGCGTGAAGATGTTGTTGCTTACCGACAAAATATCTTTCTCCCATTTGTGGCCTCCATCCGACCCCATATGCACCAATGGACCAAGGATGGCACACTTGAAACCACTTGGAAGGCAGCCAAAGGCCTGGATAAGCCTGTTGTAACCTGGGTGCATGATGAGTCAACCTTTTACGCACATGATCATCGTATTCTATGTTGGGTTCACTCAAGCAAGAGTGCAAAACCATATGCAAAAGGTGAAGGGCCATCACAAATGGTTGCAGATTTTGTGTCACCAGACTATGGCTAGTTGCAAGCAAAAAATAGGTGAGTCAGTTGCCAGCAATATTGCAAAGAAAACAACATCCTTATGAAGAATTATAGCAATGACAGTACTAGGGTTTGTAGGGTGCAAACTTGCATCTCACCCCTGAGAGACCAATCTCAATATATTATATTTATATATCGATTTCTATGCCTTTCTGTGCGCTTTTTCATTCTGAAAATTTTGATTATTATTTTGTATTTTTACCCTCAATATTGAGGGAGTTATTCTTTATTTTCTATGTACTCACGCGCGCTTACACACGCACTGCATGACGCGCATGGCCGGCTCCCTGGATAGGGAGCGGCAGCCTGGCTCAAACCTTCGATAGGGTCAGGAGCCGGTTGTAGGATACATGTGGGTGAAACATCACCTGTGTATGCTTTCCTCCTCAGTGGTTGACTACACTGAGGAGGTGAGTAAAATACTGTAGTACAGATAATATTTCGACTGACTTTCTTTCTTTTCATCTGTAAGATAATAAATTAGGTATATTCTTTGAATATATTCTCAGTGGTTGACTACACTGAGGAGATAATAAATTAGGTTGTCCAACAACTTCTCTGAACTACTGTATGAAGTTGCTATAATCCCTATACGGTTATGTTCAAAGCAGGAAAGAATCGCGATGGTTACTTCACCAATGATGAAATCCTTAAACAGGCAAATCAAGCTATGGACATTCTGGATAAGGATTACCCAGATGACACACAGGTGTTTTTTTATGACAATGCAAAAACTCACACAGCACGTCGCTCAGATGCACTTTCAGCCAAGCACATGACTGTCAAACCTTCTAAGGATGTAGCCTCCAACTTCCTGTGCAGTGTCAAAGATCCCAATGGCATAGTGCGCAAAGTCCCAATGCAGAATGGGTGATTTCTTGATGGCACCCCACAATCATTGAATTTTCCAATTGGCTATCCACAGGCTGGTTTGTTTAAAGGCATGTGCATAATTATCCAGGAATGTATTGATCATGGAGCATATCTGCCAGATCTCACACACTTATTGGCACAATGCTAATAGTTCAAGTGTGTACCTGGACAAACCAACTGCTGTGCCATTGGATTCTATTCAATGAACCAGATTTTGTTGGGCAGAAATCCAAACTTGAGGAGCTTGTTGAATCACATGGGTACCAGATGATTGTTATCCAAAATTCCATTGTGAGGTCAGCTTCATTGAACAATACTGGGGATTTGCTAAGAGGGTGTACCGCGAGTTTCCTGCATCATCATCAGAAGCTGATCTTGAAAGAAATGTTATTCTTGCTCTGAATGCTATGCCTTTGGATTCAATGAGAAGGTATGTCATGCACTTATCTATCATACTCCCATTGTATTTTTATCCTGTTTCATTCAGTCATTGACACTTGTTTCTTTCAGATTCTCCATAAGATCATTACAGTTTATGGATGCATATCAGAAAGGCCTCACAGGTAGTCAAGCAGCTTGGGCCAGTCAGAAGCACAGAGGTCACCGTACCTTGCCAGATACTATTCTAGCTGAGTTGGACAAGGCTCATATTGTATAGTGTAGCACAATCATTTTCTCCAAAAAAATTGCCATCTTCTATAGCAGAATACAATTTTTTTTCAAAATTTTTTTTGGAAGATGAAATTTTTTGCGCTGTGACTGTGACATTGTCACGGTCATGTGATGTAGCGGAAACTGTTTGTCTTCTACCTTACAAAGCCAGGAGCAAGTAAAAGCTGTGACACTGATACTGTTGTGGTTGAAGCACCGAATGAAGGAACCATAGGAGGCATGCACATTTTGAAGGTCAGCAATAGGGACTGTTCTGTCACTGTGAGATGCTTGCCCTTTGGATCAGGGGTCTGGCACTTGCTGTCTGCGAGTGCAATGTAATGGGCTGAAAGGGAGCTGTGCAACAAGTGTGGCTTGAGCTTTCAGATGTTGCACAGTAGCAGGAGCAAAGGTGTTTCTCTATTTGAATATCATAATCTCCAGCACATGGATACATTTTATCATCTGACATGTCATTGGCTTTTTCCTTGAGCAGTAAAGGTGCTGTTAGCACAATGACCATTTGCTCACTTTTGCAAATCCTACAGACCAGTAGATTGCTGAGAGGATGACCTGGGGTGTACTTGATGCCTGGACAAAATGGCACATTGTCCTTTGATACCAGTCCTGCATAACACTGGAAGGTCTCTTGTCCCATATTGTAAGATTGTGCTGCACCAAAGGCAATGAGATCATCATGCCTTAGATCATAGGTGTAGGTGCTTAGAAATTTGAGGTGTGAGTCATTGAAAGCTGAAGCATTCTTCAACTTTGAGACAGCTGCACTAGGAGCACCCAACTCAAAATCAGAGTTTGACAGATAACAATGTACCCCACAAGTTGTACCATGGCTCATGGGGAGGTCTGGGATGGTTGCCTGAGCAGTGGTGGCTCACCCAAGGGTCAATTCAAGAATGGGGGAGATTATGGATACATGCAGTAGGTGGGCATGCCTGACTTTGATCAGGCTATGGCTAGGGAAATGCACGGGTCAGGCCAACCCGCACGGGTCACTGGGTTGGGTGTCCTTGGGTGTGGGTGCGGGTCAAGCCGCGAGCACCCGTGACCCGGGCCCAACCCGGGGCGTCAACTCCGACACGAACGCAACTTACGCGTATGCGCACGCGCCGACACGAACACGACGCCCCAAACGCGACGAAAGTGCCGTATGCGCACGTGACACCACGAATGCGACAAACGCAGGGTTCGCGTCATACGTGACGAACGCGGGGTACGCGTCATACGTGACGAACGCGGGGTACGCGTCATACATGACGAACGCGGGGTACGCGTCGTACGCGCCATATACACCGTACACGTCGTACGCGCCGCACGCGCCGTACGCGTCGTATGCGCCGTATGCGCTGTACGCGTCGTACGTGCCACACGCGTGCGGGTGCGGCGCGCACCCGACACCCGTCGACCCATGGGAAAAAACCCATGGGTTGACGGGTTCGGGTTTCCCATGGGTCGGGTGCGGGTCACCCACATTTGACCCGTGGGTGACCCGTGCCGTTCCCTAGCTATGGCTGCATGGGGCTATCCGAGACCTGTTGGTGTTTATTTGTGCTGTGACTGCTAAATGGGCAGGGTGTATGTGCATGTGTTGCATACCAATGATCAATGGTGAGGTACTACTTATTGACTTTTTTTCTTGTCCTTTATTTCCATCAGGTGCAAATCAATGACAATGGGCGTTTTAGACAAGGCTATGGCAGCATTTACTTGCATGCATTCTCCTCTTGGTCTTGTTTGATGCTAGTACTATAGACTTCATGTATATGTCCAAAAACATGCAGCCTGCAGTTCCAAGAACCAACCTGGGCAGCCAAATTTATTGACATTGACCTCAGGGGTGCAAATTGCAAGCTGTTATAGTTGATGTACTAAATCCTGACAGTCATCATGTTTACCCCTTCTCACAAGGTCATGGACCTGGTATGGTGGTTGTTAGGCTTCAGGTACTGACAGACTTCGGTACTGCCGAAAGGTCGGGCGGACAATGGCCAAGTCCTGCAGGCCAAGAGTAGTGGCGTTGGCTTCAATGTACTTGTGTGTTGCGCCCTACTTGCCGTGCATGCTACCGATTTGCAACAGACAGGTACTCGGGAGGATGCTGATGACGCCGGCCCAAGTCAAGGACTTAACAGGGAGGAAGAAGGTAGAAGGGCCTAAGCCTAGTTGATACCCAGAATGAGGAAATATGTACATGCATGTCCTACTTATATAGGTTAAGAAGCGACATGTGGAATAAGGAATGTGGAACAACAAGGTATGCAGAGCATGTGGTTATTGTCCACAAGGAGTAAAATTAGAATGAAGGAATGTAAAACGGGGATAGAACAATAAAGGATGGATAATAGAATGTGGCCAAGGATAGGACAATAGGAAGTGCCCGACTATAAAACAAGGGCTGTGACCAAGGATAAGACAAGGGCAGGAAGTCCTGAGGTGAGACAGGCCGAGGGGTGAGGAGTAGGCATGTGGGTGGTGGACGTGCCAAGCCGAGAACGGCATACCAAGTGATATGCATGTGGCATGGACACTTGGACGTGAACGTAGGATGGCTGCTCAGTCGGCACTACAGAATAAATGGGTCTCGGTACATGTACTTGACAGTGGTGTATTATGGAGGAGTATATTGCCCATGCCAGCTTGGTGATGGTAGCACAGGAGGCTGCATGTACAATGGTAGGAGTCATGATGAGGGTGCAGGAGCATTGGCATGGATAGAATTACCAGCTGTAGGTGTATGTTGTGTCAGCACAAGATGTGAGTGACCATTTGCCAACACCCAAGGAGGGGGGCAGGGCAGTGTGACTGCTCCCTCAACTGTGCAGACCTGTGCAGGCTGCCCTAGGATGGTTAGACTACATGGACAAGTAGCAGCAATGTAAATATATATGGGTTTGGGCTGGGACAGCAGGTCAACATTGCACCGAGAAAGGGGGGGTCTATGGCCAGTGTATAACTCATGTGGGTGTGGGCTTTGGTGACCTAGCCAGGTCCTCTGAGATGTGTTAGGGGCTTTCCAGGAGCAGATATGCATCTCCAGAGATGTGTCAAATTATTGCTGCAGGCCTAAGGTGGGTTGCAAGGTGGATGCAGTGGTGATGGTAGTGGTATTTTTAGTGAGCATGTCATGTATGTCAGCAGTGTTGCTGACTGGTCTAAGGCTGGGAGCCTGATATGTGCAGCAGGGAATAGAGAACCAGGATGATCACTTGGTTAAGCATCTGCAGGTTTGTCACTCATGTTGCCCATATGATGGTTGCAGCTGCTGTAGGGTTCTGTAAGAGGATTTCCAGCCAAGGACAGGGAGTTTTGGTACAGAGGGTCATGCTGTAGTGGAGAATTGGGAGAAAGAGAGGCATGAGATAGTCAGGTTTGAGAACTTGGGTGTAAGGTGGGTTATATGGGTCATAGAGTAGCATAGAGAGGGTCATTTGGCATGTAGATACACTAGGAGTTCAGATTAGAGGATGTGAAATAAAGTGTTTGGGGTATTGGGGATTTACAGTGCTGCCTTGGCCTTCAGAGGGCAGTACACTCTACCGACCATGTGGTGATTTATAGTATTGCCTAAAACAGTCCAGCTGTAAGGGCAACTCTCTGTCAGTACTGATACTGGTGACTGCTGGATGCTAGAACCAGCAGCCCTGGACTTCCTCCTAGGCCTGACTCTGGGACTCTAACCCAAAGCCTACCCACAGTACTTCTCAGACTTAGGTAGAGGGGATCCAAAGGTTAGTTTATTACCAGCTACTACTAACATTGTCGCATACCTTAGGTAGAGGGAATCCAAAGAGAACCAAGTGAGGATCCCCTTACCTAATCACTAGCTATATAGCTACTGTGTCACAACAAGTACAAATAGTGGGGAATATCTGGTAACATGAATAAGGGAAAGGGGAAATAAGATAGGGATGGAATATAGGAAAATGTCAGCAATAACAAGAGCTTTAGCACTTGGGAGCAGAAGAGGGAAATGAGTAATGATACTTGTTAGTGTATTGACCAGCTCAAGACTGAGCTTTAACTAATTACCTAAGAACTGTACATATAGTCTGGCAGAGTAGCAGAGTCTAGTAACAAGTAATAGAGAGAGGAGAAGGGAGAGATCATGACAGAAAATTAATGAAAATATAAGAAGACTAAGGAGAGGGAATAGACCCTCAGGATTGTACCCTGACAGAAAGGGAGAATAGAATAAGAGGGAAGGAATTAAAGGTGAATATAAGGAAAATAGAAGTAAGGGAGTAGGCTCTCAGGGCTGTCCCCTGACATCACTCCCTCTCTATGGAACAGCATCCCAGTGTGCTGGAATTTTTTTTTGATCCTTCTTCAGAGTTTCTGGCCCCAGCCTGAGTTGTTACTGAGAGGCCCACAGATCCTCACTAGGTGCAGGTTGTCCTCTAGGTTGGATTAGAGTCCAAACCTGTGACTACATCTCAGTCTGCACCCTCGGTGATAACCCCAGGCTTGGTCCTCAGAGCTCTACATTGGTATCAGGGTCCTGGGCTTGTGAGCTTACACCTCCTCTCTAACATACATCACCCTCGACATATTCTTTGAAAAAAAGAGGTATACTCCTGGGATGCCACTACCCCCTCTCTAGAATTCCACTACCCCCTCTCTAGCATTTCACTACCCCCTCTCTAGGATGCAGCCATTCTGTATGGGAGGAATAGTGGTATGGGTGTATAGGAGATGGAGATAGGGCAGGCTGGAAAGTGCAAGGGTGCAGGAAGGCAGGTGTGTGGGATTCCAGAGAGCAGATCATCTAGGAATTGGAAAGTGGGACATGTGGAATCCAAGGAGCAGAACATGTAGAATCTGGAGAGCAGACACATGGGAGTATGGAGGATGGGTGTTCAGGAGCACCAGAAAATAGATATGCAGGGACACAGGGAATAGTTATGCCAGGGATGGGGATTGTGAGCCATGGACATACAGGAGTGCAAGCAGCCATAGTCCAGAGTGAGTGACAGTGGTCTGTAGCAATCCCCAGGTTTCCTAGAGGCTACTCAATGGGGGCAGCAGTGGGGGAATGATCCCAGATTGCCCCCTTAGAACCATGAGACTAGATGATCGAACAGCAATGATGCCCATGTGGAAATGTGGGAGCAGGCAGCATGTGGATGTACTGGGGTATCGGAAGGTGAATATATAGGGATGTGGGGAGCGGTTGTGCTAGGAACATGGACCATGAACCACAGACTCATTGGAAGGGATGGCCCAAAAACACAGACATATGAAGGTGTGAGCAGACATAGTGGCAGCAGCCAGTAGCAATCGCGGGGTCACCCAGACATGGGCATGGCACACCGGTTGCCTGGGCAGTCAGCACACAGCATGTGGGTGAGGATGCTCAATGGGGCAGTGGTAAGGAGAGCGGTCTAGGATTGCCCCTTGGAACTATGGGACTCATACAGACACACAGGGACATGAGTAGACATCATCCAGAATGAGCAGAAATGTAGGGTGGACACACAGGGTATTGGAAGTAGATGAGTGGAGACATGGGAGGTGGACATGTAGTGACATGAGTGGACAAGCAGCAAAGGCATGTGTGTGGAAATGCGGGGTAGACACCCATGGTATCAGAAACAGACAGCCAGGATATGGGAGTCAGATACACAGGGACATAGTGCCAATGAGACCATATGAGGGCTGGTGATGACAATGGGTGCACTAGCAGGGATTGAGCTGCACAACAAGTGGCTTATGCAGCTTCCTGAGATGTTCCTGGGACTAACAGCGATGGTATGGAGCAGTCACAGGGCATTACATTAGTGTTGCAGATGACACCTGCACAGTCAGGCATAGGTGGCATGCTGGGCATAGGGGCATTTTCTCAAGGTCACTTCATGAGGACAAGCACATGGGTGTGGATGTTGCCGGTAACAAGCGGGTCATGATGTTTCACCCACCTCTGCCACAGTGAGTAGCAGCGGTCGTGTAGCACGAACCACATAATATTGAATGCAGATTTGCATTGCCTAGGTGTAAGGACATTACACACAGGGTGGTTGTTAGGAACCGTACGCCGGCATACCTGACTATTCATTTCAGCCCGCTCAGCCCAACTCCACCCTCACTTGCCTATTTAACTATTACACCCTCAGCCCATGGACTATATGCACCTCGTGTATCTGTCTTGGTGTCACATGCTCCTGTCAATTCACTCCACTCATTTATGTCACACTACATATGCTCGCAATTCCATTCTGTCTTCATTTACATTTAATATCCTTTCATTTACATTCCGCTCCACTTTCATTTATTTGCAATTCCGTTCAGTCTCTTATATCCGATTTGCTATTATGTTCCTTAGGGTAACTCTGTTGGGAATTGGGTGACATGTCACCCCCAATGTCATGGAGGAGATCAAGATTGGGACATAGTATTTCCGTTCTCGCTTTTCACGATCCTTGGCTTTCTTATCTATTATAGGAATCTAGTTGACTCCTAGTAGATTTGAAAGTAGTATAAAGATCTTGTACATTCAGTAGTTCAGTCTTCAGTCAGATAATCGACTTTGATTTCAACTAAGCTAATTCTTTCTGTCTCGCTATTCCAAAATTAGGGACCAGTGCGATCTGGTGGGCACAACATACAAGTTGAAGCCGTGCCCGGCTCTGAACCTCGCCATTGTTTATCTTTGGGAGATATTACATTTATTACGATTAGATTATTCCTTCACATCATAACAGTGATGGCGATCATGTGGTTGGGCAGAAAATGAGCACAAGCATGGTTTTGAGCTGCATGATGAGTGTGTCTTATGCAATCTTGCAAGGGCATCACTCAATATCAACTGGCAAATCAGCAGCTATGCATGTGTTGGGTCTGTTAGGAACCGTACGCCGGCATACCCGACTATTCATTTCAGCCCGCTCAGCCCAACTCCACCCTCGCTCGCCTATCCAACTATATGCCCTCAGCCCATGGACTATATACACCTCATGTATCTGTCTTGGCATCACATGCTCCTGTCAATTCATTCATTCCATTTATGTCACACTCCATATGCTCCCAATTCCATTCTGTCTGCATTTACGTTAATATCCTTTCATTTACATTCCGCTCCACTTTCATTTATTTGCAATTCCATTCAGTCTCTTATATCCGATTTGCTATTATGTTCCTTAGGGTAACTCCATTGGGAATCGGAGTGACACATCACTCCCCAATGTCATGGAGGAGATCAATATTTGGGATGTAGTATTTCCATTCTCGCTTTTCACCATCCCCGGCTTTCTTATCTATTATAGGAATCTAGTCAACTCCTAGTAGATTTGAAAGTAGTATAAAGATCTTGTACATTCAGTAGTTCAGACCTCAGTCAGATAATCGACTTTGATTCTTGACTAAGCTTTTCTCTGTCTCACTAATCTGAAATTAGGGACCAGTGCGATCTGGTGGGCACAACATACAAGTTGAAGCTGTGCCCTGCTCTGAACCTCACCATTGATTATCTTTGGGAGATTTAACGTTTATTATGATTACGTCATTCCTTCACATCGTAACAGGGTCACATGTCACTTGAGTGTAGGTGGCACATTGGATACTGGAATCGAGTGGGAGGGCGTGTGTGTGCATAATGCAAGCCCAAGTGTGGGTCTAGCCAAGTGGAAAACATGCCTTTCACAACCTCCTGGGCTGCTGCGAGTCAGGACCCTCATATCAAATACAAGGGATCGCACTCAGTGCATGTCACAGCGGTTGCAGCTTGTCGATGCATGTCCAAGCAGCAGGCAGATCATATAGCCTGTATCATGCATATCCATTTGGTGGTGAGTGGTTTCAGGTGGTTCACCCATCTCTGCAACAGCACATGTGATGGATCCAGCAGGTGTGTGATGAGCAGGTCATGACGGTCATACAGTGTGAGCTGCACAACATGATATGCATTGAGTCTGGATGCACGGTTGGCTCAGTTGCATGCATGGGGCCATTGTAGCCTGTCCAAGCATGTAGCCAGTTGGCGACGGTATTAGGCGGACATGCACGGGTGACATTACACAGCTAGCACAATGGTTGGGATCAATTGCAGGGTCACTATGCATGGGGTGTCGATGATTGTGTGGCCAGGTCAGTTGTGTGTACAGGGGCCATTTGTTCCAAGGGTTGAGTGAGGCCTATGCCTAATATGTGGGATGAGTGTGGCTTGTATGAGCAGCTGAAATACAGTAGATGAGGGGACATACTTGAATGTGGTGCATGAGGTGGGGGCCCAGACAGGACGACAGTGGCAATATGGATCTCAAAGGGGGTATGTGCGGCAATGACCTCTTGAGGGGGTGTCTCTGTAGCCAGCCCAGTTGTTGAGGATGAGCAGGTCATGGGCAGTTGCAGGAGGGCATAGGTTACTGGGGACATGGTGGGTGGTGTCATTGCATATCCCAGTAGTGCACACAGTGAAATCTAGCCCATATGGGGGTGAACAGAGGAGGCAGCATTGGTGGTGTACAAGCACCATCGGTGTACAAGGAGCAAGTGCAGTAGTGATTGGTGTTACAACTTGCGCAAGTGTGTTTGGAGGGGTGTATCCTGCATGGACTTGCAGGGGATGCTGGGCGGCTGTGCATTACCACCACCGTCAACATTGGTGTTGTAACTGGAGCTCATTTGCATCGAGACACCCCTGATCAACATGCAGGTCTGCCAGTTAGGGGTCATGAGCTATAGGCAAGTGATGAGTCTGTGACAAATGGGTCATGGTGCATTGTCCACTTCCATGATGTTGTATCTGGTAGAGGGAAGGCTGTATGGGGTGTCTGCAAGGGGCAGTGCAAACTCGAAGGTGGGGTGCATTGTCAGGGAGTCAGACTTGTCACAGACAAGTAGACCAGAAAGGGGGGCTCTTTAGGAGCAGATGCATGTCTCCAGAGATGTGCAGGATTGTCACTACTGGCCTAAGGTGGGTTGGAAGGCAGATGTGGTGGTGACGGTAAGGGTATAGTTGGCAAGCATGTCATGTAGCGTGTCAAGTATGTCAGCGGTGTCACTGATGGGTACAAGGTGCAGAGCCTGCGATTTGCAGCAAGGACAAAGAACCAGGATGCTCACTTGGTCGAGCACCAGTTGGTTTGTTACCATAGGGTTCTGCAGGAGACTTCTGGTCAGGGACAGGGAGTCATGGTATGAAGGCATCGTGCAGTAATGGGAAATCGGATGAAGAGGGGCACAAGGTGGTCAGGTTTGAGAGTGCAGGTCTAAGGTGGGTCATACAGGTTATAGGGTAGCATAGGGGGGGTCATTTAGCATGTGGATATGCCAGGAGTTTGGCATAGAGGTTGCAGGGGAAAGGTATTGGGGGTATCAGGGGTTTACAGTGCTACCTTGGCCTTCAAAGGGCAGTACACTCTACTGACCATGTGGCAGTGTATAGTGTCACCTGAAGTGGTCCACTAATGCTCCGTTTCCTCTGTCATTCCCATGCTAGTGCCATTCCCTCTGGTAGGTACAAGTATGCTGTTGGGAACAGGACGGAATCATCTGGAGTGTGAGGAGGGAGGGTGTTGGCCACTATAGTCTCTGCATGAGGACATCACTTTCCTGTCAAAGTGCATGGCCACCCATCGGTCCTCTATTGGTGACTCAGTTCTACTGTAAGGGCAACTCTCCATCAGTACTGATACTGGCAACTGCTGGAGGCTAGAACCAGTGAGACACCACCCAGCCATGGACTTCCTCCTAGGCCTGACTCTGGGACTCTAACCCAAAGCCTACCCACAGTGCTTCTCAGACTTAGGTAGAGGGGATCCAAAGGTTAGTCTGTTACTAGCTTACTACTAACATTGTCATATACCTTAGGTAGAGGGGATCCAAAGAGAACCGAGTGAGGATCTCCTTACCTAATCACTAGCTATATAGCTACTGTGTCACAACAAGTACAAATAGTGGGGAATAGCTGGTAACATGAATAAGGTAAAGGGAGAATAAGATAGGGAGGGAATATAGGAAAATTAAGGAAAATATAAGGAGACTAAGGAGTAGGAATAGACCCTCAGGGTTGTACCCTGACAGAAAGGGAGAATAGAATAAGAGGGAAGGAATTAAAGGTGAATATAAAGAAAATAGAAGTAAGGGAGTAGGCCCTCAGGGCTGTCCCCTGACACCAGCTATCACCTTTCCCTCTATAGGTACTAGTATGATGATGCTGTAAATGGGGTCGGATCCCTATGAGGGATGAGGAAGGAGGGTATCAGTCACCATAGTCTCTGCACAAGGAACTCGCTTGTATTCAAGGTACATGGCTGGCCCCTCAGTCCCTTCTTCTAATGTTAGGGCAACTCACTTGGCTACTTACCCTGGCAACTGTTGGAGGCTAGAACTAGTAGGACACTACCCAGCCCTGGCCTTCTCCCTAGGCCTGACTTAGGGACTCTAACCCAAAGCCTATGCACAGAAGCCAATCAGACACTGGTAAGGAGGTCCAAAAGTAAGTACATATATATAGAAAGTAGGAATTAAATACAACAAGTCGCATACCTGGTAAGGAGGTCCAAAAGAGAAGAAGGTAAGGATCCTTTACCTAAGCAGCCAGCTATATAGCTAGTGACTGTGACAATAAATAGTAATAGTAGTAATATAAAGTAAAATGGGGGATGGAATAAGAAAGAGAAAGTCATATAAGGAATTAAAGAGAGCATAAGGAAATAAAAGAAAGGAAAGGGAAAACCTAGGGGTTGTCCCCTGACAGGGGCTGAGGAACTTCTCTGCCAGCTTCTTGGAGGGCCAAGTGGTGCAGAAGAATTATACTTTGACAAATGAGGATCCTATCGCAAACTCAGGAGTGGGGAGTCTTTGGGAGTCAGCTGAGACTTGATACCATGTTTGAGCATGACTAATTTGCTCTTTTAGGGCATCGTGGAGTTGGCTTAGATCTATGGCAAACTCACACACTCAGGAGGAAGTGAGATCACATTCAGGGTACACAGTGATGTTCAGGTGATGTCCCTTGTTAGCAAAAAAGGGAGATGCCCATAGTAGTATTTGGAGCATTGTTGTAAGCAAATTTGGCTAATGGTAGTAGTTCAGACCAGTTGCCCTATTGATAGTTGCAATAGACTTGAAGATACTGTTCCAGGGTTTGATTTACATGTTTGGTCTAGCTGTTGGCTTCAGAATGATAGCCCAAGGTGAAGTGTAGGTGCATGTCAAGAGCATTACCAAGTGACCTGAAAAAGTGAGAAATGAATTCACTTCTACGGTCAGATGTTATGTGACTTAGTACACCATGTTTCAAAAAGATATGAAGCACAAACAGTTTTTCCAGTTTGGCCAAAGTAATCATGTCAACTGTTGGAATGAAGATGCTTTGTTTCATGAGTCTACAAACTATTACCAGAATTGAAGTGAATCCTGAGGATGGAAGGAGTTGCTCAATGAAGTCTATAGAAATAGAGTTCCATGGTCATTTGAGAATAAGTATGTCAGGGGACTACTGTTTTATTCCCTATTCCCTTGCTTCTTTTACTTATGTGTATGACTGATATGATAATATTCAACTCGACGACGCTAATTTCTTTATCTTCCTTCTTCATCTTCATAATGTAGTCCTTTTTTCCTTTGTCTTCTTTTATCTTTGCTGACTGTGACAGGTTTGTTATATCACAGTCACAGTAGCTATACAGTCACTGCTTAGGTAAGGGGGTCCTTAGTACTGTCTTTTCTGGACCTCCTTACCAGGTAAGCAGCTTGTATGATAATTGACTCTTTGACCAATAATGGTAATTTCTGATTGGGCAACTTGTGATTTTCTTGGTGAGATTGTTGCTCCTGCATGAGCAAGACAATGTAAAACTCAGTTGACTACAATGGCATGTTCCCAAACAAATCATTGTATGCCAGGATTTTCTGGAATTGTTTTATATGAACCATCTGGCTTTTCATATTGAGTGAGAGGTCCTTTGATCCTGATATTGTCTATCATGACATTAGCATTGTAGGGAATTTCATGTTGGAGGATGAATGTGGTACAATTCAGAATTCAGCAACTGTATTGGTGTAACCCATTGACAGTGAGCAATATTGAAAGATTCCTAGGGGTGTTTGGAATGATGTAAGGTCTTGACTCTTGGGATAAATGATGTAAGCATCATATCCCCATAAAAGATCAAAACCTGAATAGATGGAATGTGCTGCAAATAGTTCCATAAAAGGATTGAGACTTGGAGGAATTTCTGCATCTTTGATTGAGTAACTGTTTAAAGTTCAAAGGTCAATAACAATTCTGAGTGAAGATGGATGAGTGATATAAAGCCTGACTTGGTTCAAAAACTCATATGTTGATTTTTGTCTGGATAAGTTTACACACTTCATCAATATGAGCTAGAGGAATTGGAATCTGAGGATCTTTCCAAGGAACATGTTCGTTAACTGGCATAATGTAGTCAGAGAAGTAGTCACAACTGAGGGTTCCATGTTCTGAATCTGCAAAGGCTAAAACCTTTAGGTTATTTGTAAACACTATAATAAATAACTTCTCTTCTTCATCTGATAGCATTGATATTGAGAATCTTGAGTCAGTCATGGGTAATCTTTTCTGTTGGTACAAATTCCAAGGGGTTTGGAGATACAGGTCGAAGGGATAAAAGGGGATCTTCAGGAAAGTGATGAATAACACAAGCATCTTCTGGAAATGTAGCTAGGATTGGGTGAATTCTTTGATTGACTGGTCTGTAACATCTTCTGGCAGTAAAGCAACAAGGAATATTTTCAACTTGAGGGTCATCTGAAGGAGGAGAGAATTGTTGAATGATTAAAGAGTGATGTGTAGGGGTATCAGGTGGTAGTTTAATGTCATCTTGGATGGTCTCTGATTCTGTTAAGCCCTGTGTTTCTCCTAGTCATCTTGTTCCATGTTGAGTGTCATGTTGGCTATTATCATGTTGGGAGATGGAGGGCCTTTTCCAAAAAAAAATGAGCTGAATTGAAGAAGTCTTCTGCATGTTAAGCTAGAACTACACATGTTTCCCAAATGATGTCTCCATGAGGGTTGCAATGACAGAGCCAAGTGCCTGTTTCTCTTTTATCGATAGAAATCTGGTTTCATCTTTGCTAGAGTCTTCCTAGAAGGAGGGAGAAGGGGACTCTACTTCCTACCCATAGATCTGTAGTGGTGAGGATATTTCCAGCTTTGAGACTGATATTGTGGCACTTTCCTTGCACAACTGTGTTATGTTGTCCTGCATTGTGCATATATGTGGTGAGACTTGTGTTGATAGGGAGTTGAGCTTTGATACAAGTTTGTTGGTTGATAATGTTGAGTTCTGATCTACAATAATGTTGGCAGGGAAGGTCTAGAGACTCTTAACTGTCACACACAGAGAGCAACAATGGCCTTTGGGGCTTGTCAATATGGATGCTAAAGACAAGACCCAAAGGTGTACAAAGGTGCATCGTTATGGGCGCTTATTTTAAGCGCCAGAGAATGCAAATGCAAAAGTGAAAAGCACAAAAGAGAAACACAAGTGTAAGAACAAAACACAAGTGCAGGGGAATAAAATCATACCCCAACACCCCCCCTGATGAGTTACCACTGCAATACTCACATACAGTTTTCAATCCCCATCAGTTTTCTACACCTCTCTATTTTAACTCGCTCCAATGGCTTGGTGAGTAGATCAGCAGCCATGTCGGTGGTGGGAATGAAGAGAGGACTGAGTGTGCCACCTGCAACTTCATCACGAAGCCAGAAGAACCGCAAATCAAGGTGTTTCATCCGACCAGGTGTTCAGGGTTTTGGGCAACAGAGATTACAGATTGGTTGTCAATTCGAAGGGTAGAGGGTGAATCAAATGTATACCCAAGTTCACCAAGGAACTGCCTAAACCAGACCACTTCCTTTCCAGCATGAACAGCAGCAACAAATTCTGCCTCAGTGGTGGAGAGGGCTACTATGGTTTGAAGTTTGCTGGACCAGCTGATTGCACCTGTGCCCATTTTGAGGAGATACCCACTGGTAGACTTGCCATTGTCTGGGTTCCCAGCATGGTCAGCATCAGTGTAGCTTTCAAAAAGTTCACCTGATGGTGAGGGTGCATAGACAAGCTGATAATCCATTGTCCCCTTCAGATATTGAAAGAGGTGTTTGACTGCTTTCCAGTGTGCCATGCCAGGGTTCTGATTGAACCGGCACAAGACTCCAACAGCATAGGCAATGTCAGGGTGAGTTGCAACTGACAGATACATCATGGAGCCCACAGTAGATGCATAGGGAATGTTCTTCATCTCAGCAATCTCCTCAGGAGTCGTAGGGGACATGGAGGATGACAATTTGAGACCTGGGTCTATGGGTGTGGTGACAGGTGCACTGTCTGCAAGGTTGTAGCAATCAAGCATGTCAGAGATGTACTGATGCTGTGAGAGGCTGTCAAGTACACGTACCGAGGTTCCAGTTATTTGGCAGTGCCGACCGAGCAGCCATTCTACGTCCACGTACAAGTGTCCACGCCGCATGCACGTCACTTGGTATGCCATTCTCGGCTCAGCACATCCGCCACACCATCTGCCCATTCCTCAATCCGCCTTGTATCATCCTCGGTCACGACTCCATTGTTTTATACTCGGCCACTCCCTATTGTCCTATCCTTGGCTATGTCTCTATTATCTTATCCCTTATTGTTTTACCCCGTTTTGCATCCCTTCATTCTAATTTTATCTGTTGTGGACAATAACCACATGCTCTGCATACCTTGTTGTCTCACATTCCTTATTCCACATGTCGCTTCTTAACCTATATAAGTAGGACATGCATGTACATATTTCCTCATTCTGGGTATCGACTAGGCTTAGGCCCTTCTACCTTCTTCTCCTCTGTTAAGTCCTCGACTTGGGCCGGCATCATCAGCATCCTCCCGAGTATCTGTCTGTTGCAAATAGGTGGCACGCACAGCAAGTAGGGCGCAATGCACAAGTACGTTGAAGCCAATGCCACTACTCTTGGCCTGCAGGACTTGGCCATAGTCTGCCCGACCTTTCGCCAACACCCCTCAGCAGTACCGAAGTCCGTCAGTAACCGAAGCTTGACAGAGGCAGAGACATCGTTGTGAGTGGTCCCAAGTGATTTCAATGCCAAGTAGACTGGAAGTAGGGCCAAGGTCACGTAGCTTGAACCGTTTTTCAAGTTCAGTCTTCACATGTGAGATGGCAGATAGAGATTTGGAAGCAAGGGTGAGATTGTCAACAAAGACAGGGACTAGGTGTTGGGTGCAAACTTGCATTCACCCCTGAGAGAGCAATCTCAATATATTGTATTAACATA
>QLPI01007753.1:0-31893 GCA_003314275.1 Chroogomphus rutilus | reverse complement strand
AACATGACCGGGGCCTCCATTCCTTGTAGCGTTCGGTGCTTACTCATCTTAGCTCCAACACCTGAGCCCAATCCTGTCTAATCTAATCTCATATGCGTGATGCCAGAAACCAGGACTTCCAGTGTATCCCTGTTCGCTTCAATGCAGGAGCTAGATATTCACCTCGAGTGACTCGATGATCGCGAGCCTCTTCAGTGTTAGCTTCCAATGAAAAATGAAGTGATATCAATAAGGGATTAGAGCTTTGATTGTTATGTTTTTCTGGCTTTTGGTTTAGTCAACCGAGAAACCAACCACAGTGTACATCGACACCTCAGGAAGGTAAACACAAGGAAGACTCATGTCGCACAGGTCTGTTCATGGACCATACAAGTCGACGCTTGAGATCCGTTGGATATTATCAAGGTGGAAGGCCATCGTATTTCAGAAATACCCTTGTGCATGAAAAATAACCGCAATTTTTGAGCCACTTGTCTTACTCTGTCATGTGCAGGGCTCTGTGCTCCACGCGGGAGATCAATTGGCTGGGTCCCCAGCATCTAAAAAAACCTTATAAGTGCATAGCAGATTAGGCAATACTTGGGTTGGACCGGATTTGATCTAGTATATTGACTGGTTTCCCCAAGATCACTTGCAGTAAAGAGATACATACTCATTAAACCACGCATGAGGATCTAATCAGTATACGATGCAAGATCGAGGGCAGTAGACGCAGCTCTATCCAGTGTAGCTACACTGTGGAATTCCATCCTTAATAAAGGAAGTCTCTTCCCTGAACCAAATTGTTTGTTCCGGGCACAATTAAATCAGTAATCCTCGGGCTGGCTCTTCACTTATACATCAAAATTGTTCCCGATAGGAATGACCTAAAAAAAACCTTTTGAAGTGACTAAAAATAGTGCGGAAGTTTAACCGAGGAAGCTACTAGAGGCGGGAAACCTGAGACACTATTATATACTCTTGATATTTCAAAAGTGACAAATAATTTAAAATTGCGTGGAACCGATGGAGTGGGAAATACCGAGTACAGTTTGAATCCGGGGGTGGAAACGGCTGACATCACTGGAATTCAACCAAGTCAAAGTCAAGAGAATTTGACTGTCCAGTAAAGCATGGACGTCCCAAATTAAGGTACATCAAGGCACGATAGGATAAGAATAATATTTTCCGGCATTCATTGAACCAAAAAAGCGTACTCTTGACAATCAAGTAGCTGGGAGGATGAATAACAAATTTGAACAACCGTGACAACAACAACTGCTAGTTGGTATATATACCACGCTTGGAACAGGGCAACAACATTAACAAAACAAAGGTGATCCAACAAAGAATGCAACAGCCTGTGAAAGGATGAAAGGCAGTTTGGAGAAGATGGCGGTCCTTTGGGAATCGCGTAATGCCAAGAGACTCTCAGAATATAATGCACAGTAATTGTCTGCACGAGTGAATAATGTCATTCTAGTAATTAGAGAGGAGAAAAATGACAAAGTCGCAATGTTTCAAACAAAACTGATAAGTACCCTCACTCTATAGGCACGACCTCCATAATAATAATGATATCATATTTCTACAAATGGTGAAAAAATTATTATTCTTCCACTAAAATTAGATTCTTCCGGCCTGTATCGCAAAAAAAGGTGGAGAAGAAATTGGAGATATAACAAAAATCAAGTCTTCCTATGGATATTGTGCTGTAAGAGGCCTCTGAGACGGTCTAAGCTCAGTGTGAAGAACTGAAGAGATACGACCGTCTAGGTCATCCTTATACATGTTGCATCAAGTACTGAAATGTTCAAGAAGCACAGGGGGAAAAACTATCTACCGCACGGTGGCGGTGTTGCCACTCTTGATGAATCTAGCCCTTCTTTCAATATGCTAGAGGCTCGCAATTATTGAGTGATTTGAGTTGATTATCCAGCTCCTGCCTTAAAGCGAAAAGGGATACCCTGGAAGTCCTGGTTTGCGGCAACAAGCATATGAGATTAGATTAGACAGGATTGGGCTCGGGTATATATGTGACGTGGCAACCATCACCTAGGTCAAATGAACAGGGGTTGATCCGAAACGTCATATGGATGTCATATATCACTTGGCGATCAAGGCCACGCTACAGATAGAGTAAGATTACCAATTTCAAATTAGACTAGACTTGGGCATGTATATGAGTTGATCCGATATGCCACATGGTTCTTACTAGTTATAAATAGACACTGAACACGTGCCCACCCGATCCGAGCCGACCCGGAGCTCTTTAATTGCTCGCGCGACCTTGATCGCCTAGTTATTTAATAGAAGCCGCGAACACTTGCACGGTCCCTGCATTGATTAGTCAGATTACCACTATCACATCGAGTTCCAATGGATCGGGTCGGATGGCGTGCGGCTAACTAAATGGCATTTGGCGATCAGGATCGCGCCAAGATCACCAATGTCAACTCAAGGTACCCGTTTGATCCGCACCGCCACACGTGAAGCATTATTTGGCGATCAAGGTTGCGCCATTAATTGAGATTGCCGGTATCACCACCGGATCGGGTCGGAAGGTGGCCGGCTGGTAAATGGAATTTGGCGATCAGGAATGACTGATTCAACTCAAGGTACTCAAGGTACCGGGACTTCTAAATAGTAGTTGGTGATCAGGATGGCGCCACCGATGGGGCATGATTACCGATATCAACTTCAGTTCCCCTGGTTCAGGTTGAGATGTGTAAGAATACCGATACTATATTGGGTCAGGTTAATAGTGAGAAATAACTGACATGCCATCCCTTGACCTATGGCGTGCGTTGTGTATCGTTTATTGATCGCGCTGATTTAGGCTCTACCAACACCCATCCGCAAAGACGATCATGTGATGAAACTTGACAGCTAGTTGTTCCGTTGGAAAACAGCCTGAACATTCGACCTGTGTATTTACACTCAGTCCCTACAATACCCAAGCAATTCTGCCAAGGTCGATATCTTCATCATCAGGCCTGACCAGGATGGCAGCGTTATAAAGGTGACTAGTGTCACGCTAAGTACCATCGAGATCTGTAGTGTAGTTACCAGTTACCATTGTTGGATTAATAAACCGAGTCGCCCTGACATGTGACTCAATCCTTGTTTCCATTGGCATTTATCAAATTTTCTGTGCAAATTAAATATAAAATGTTTCTAATGGTACTTTAAATTGTTTCATGTCTTTAGGTTATAAGTTGCTTACTTGGATCTGGTCTCCCCCCAGTGGTTTTATTTACACACTCAAACGTTGAGGTGAGATATCACTTTTATTTACACCGTGGTTGATTCACTAAATCTACACATAATAGATCTTCGGATAAATGAATTCAGCTCTACTCAGGCTGATAAGGTCACCTGAAACCAATTTCCATGATCTTGCGCTACCGGTGTCACAACCTGATCCGTATGATCGAGGATGAATGGTACACAACATCGCTTCTCGTGGTGATTGCCATGTGGACCGTCTGGGTGCTAAGACGCACCGCAACATATTCATGCTATCTCAGAAGCTCGATCAGCAATCTCTGATGTGATAGCGTGATCACAATATCGGGCCGATTTAACACGCCAAGGCATTTCAGTGTGATTGCCGCCTTCGAACGTCGTTATTCAATTAACCCTGATAACCATGATCACGATATCAACGTTCTAAGACATACCGGATTGATTGCCGCCATTTGACGTCTATCAGATATCACGGAATCTGACGCTGGGTTGAATTGCCCCTGATGACGTGTTCACATTGTCGGACCGGTGTAACAACGTGCCCCAGGGATTGATTGCGGCTGCTGGCGCTGAGTAGATCTTACCTCATCCGGTTCAAGGCACCCATTCAATGACGAAAATCACAGACTTTTCGCCGGAGACAGCAATCAATCCCTGAAGCGCGTTCCTGAAAGGTAATTTGAAGATCACAGCGTCAGATTGTGTGATACGGCAGATGGCGGCAATCATTTCAGTATGCTATGTTGACCCGGTATGGTCCAGGTGAAACCAGGCAACGGTGCCAACTTCGAGCAGGATGAGAAACACATGGAGATAGATGCTTGAGACATGGTTGTTGAATGAAAAGAAAGTGAGGATCGCGGCACATAACATTCCCTCCGTAAAGTTATCAATGCTTATAGTAATACGCAGAATTCTAGACATGCCTTTTTTTGATGGGAGGAAAAGGCATCCACGATTCATATGGGAGAGTGAACCTGTAAGGATTTTGGTCCCTACCCTCATGCACTTGGTCATTCAGAAAATTGTGACCTACCTTCTTCGTTGGAATTTTACGGTGTCATCATGAGGTAGATTTCACGCTATAAGAGAGTTCAGCGACTGTGCAAATCAAGAGCAGAGGGACGCACTTTAACAAGAGAGATACGATTGTCAAGATCAGACGAGAGGACACAGGGAGCAGATAAGAAGCTAACGCTCACCCCAACTAAGGAAAAGCAGATTAGCAACAAGGTCTACGGGTCTGTGGGATTGATAATAGAACCAAAGTGGTGTCAGTAGCAGACAAGACAAACGGAGCAGAAAAACAAATCAAACAAGGGGAGAAGAACCAGCATAAAGTAAAGAATATGAAATATGACAGCTCGCCACGAAAAGCACAATTAAGAAGGGCCATAACACCACAAGAAGAGCTGAGTCAAGTGATATCAAGGGAAGAGGAGCAATGAGCAGAGGGAAAGAGAGCCATCCAAAAAAACAATGATCATCAATAGAGTGAAACAGATCCTATGGTCCGACTCATAACAAGGTGGGGGTATATTTGATAGCAGAGAGAAACGGGTAGAGAGAGAAGTCGCAGGCAGCGATTGTGTAGCAGATGAATTTGTGGAATTTCAAATAGAATCAGAGCCGAGATTAAGTGGTCTTGAAAGTAGACAACAGGAGAGAGCGAGCAGAAGGAATGTCAGAAACAGAACCTGTAGTGTACAGATAGAGGGCTTTGATAGCAGACAAATGGTGGAGGCGGTGCCTTTCACCTCTGCAGCATGCATAACCATGGCCAAGATCAATGGGTTTGACGACACAGAATTCGGCGGATGAAGCGGAGGGAGGGACAGGGGAGGCAGGAAAGGATTGGATCGGCGAGCCATCATAGAACAGCGAAACTAATATCGTGGGGTGTCAATAGCAGACAAATTGACAAGACAGAAACACGACAACACCCTGACCCCTGCAGCACACAATGATAGAATCAGAGAGATGTATCTAAGTCATGGTAGCAACAGTGTTGCTACAGTCTGCTACAGTCTTTAGGTGCGACAGCAGAGCACTAAGGGGATGGAGGAGCAGGCTGATGGACTGAGCATTCAAGCAGAAAGACCTATAGAAATCACACCAGGTACAGTGAAGGTGAGAGAAAGATCAAAAGACATTGACAAAAAACAAAGGACAGAGGGAGCAACAGAACCAATACGAGATATCAACAGTGACCTTTTCCGAATAAAACAAAATTGATTTTCGGGTCCATAAGTGGCATCACCTTGGCCAAAGTCCAAGAAAGGAGAGAAACGGGTACACACAACCAGCCAAGATCGAGATTTTCGTAAATCAGAGAGCAGAGAGCACTAGGAATGTGGACGGGTATGGCCGAGATGATGTCGCTTTGATAACAGACAACCGAGAAGGAGAAGATGAGAAGATAGTAAAACAAGAAACCTACGATCCTTACCCCTGCAACTTAGAAGGACATAGATTTATGATAATTGAGGCAGGACCAGCTTGGAAGAAAGGTCATGGTGCAACAGCAACAGCAGATGGAGGACCCATGGATAAAAAGCAGATAAAGATGATCTTGTCCAAAACTTGCATCGCTGGCCCCCGTCCCTTACAATCAGACGAAGTGTGGTAGCCATACTTCGCACAGGACTGCAGTAGCTGTCAGCGGTCACTTGAATAAGTGGTAAAGAGTTCAAAAATTACGTGAGAACGAGGTTTCCCAGTGCGGTCTTGCTGTTCACTTATGAGATGCGCAAGCTTTTCAGCTTTGTCGGGAAACAGCACAAAAATTGTCAGAGAAGAACACTAAGTGTCAAGACTGCGCAGTTCAGTGAGTACGAGGAAAGAAGTAGCAGGCGCAAGCAGATAATCCAAGTCGGTTAGACTTACTGAAGAGAAAATCAAATTACAGGGGGTCTAACAGCGAAGAAGCGACCATAAAAGAGTAGAATAGCAAGCAAAGGAATGCTCGAGAAGAAATACCAAGAGAAGCATATTTAAAACAGAAGGGGTGATCGACAAAACCGAGGGATTAACTTATGGCGAATGATGGTGGTGGTTCAGAGTGAAAAGTGGCGAAAGGAAAAAAAGAGAATCCAAGAAAGTGGCACCACAGAGACCTGGATGAGAGATGGTGCAAGACAAGACATATGTCAGAGTTAGTACCGGAGTGGTCAAGGTCCATGAGTGTGACAGAAGCAAACGGGCCGAAACAGCAGTATAGTTGCGACAGCAGAGAATTAAGGAGATGGAGGAGGCTGTTTATGGAAAGACCTTACAAGCAGAAGGACTTGTAAGAGTCACAGCAGACAAAGTGCAGGCTAGAGCAAAATCAAAAGGCATTGACAGGAAAAAAAGGACAGACGGAGCAAAAGAACCTATACGAGAAACCAACGGCGACCTTTTCCGTGTAAAATAAAATTAATGTCTGGGTTCCATAAGTGGTACCAACGTGGCCAAGGTCCAAGAAAGGAGAGGATCGGGTACACAGCAGGCAAGATCGAGAGGTTTCCATACAGGGAGAGAGCAGAGAGCACTAGGAACGCTGATGATTATGGCCAAGATCAAGTTGCTTTGATAGCAGACAACAGAGACGGAGAAGGTGAGAAGAAGTGACACAAGAAGCCTTGCAATGCTCACCTCCAGATCAAGAAAGAAGATCATGTTACAGACTCGCATCGCTCGCCCCCGTACCTTACAAGCAGACGGAATGTGGTAGTCATACTTAGCAGAGCGTTGCAGTAGTTGTCAGCGGTCACTTGAATAAATGATAAAGAGTTTAAAACTTACATGAGAACAAGGCACGACATTCCCAGTGCGGTATTACTAACAGAATAGAACGTCAGATAGTAGCAGAACGCTGAGTGCCAAATCTGCGCAGTTCAGTGGGTACGGAGAAAGAGGTAGTACTCGCAGAGAGATAACGGGAGCTCACCACGGACGTCGGCAAGAGCCGCTGAAGAGGGAAAAAAAAACCATTAAATGGGGACAACATCGAAGAAGCGACCATAAACGAGTAGAATGGCAGGCAAAGGAATGCTTGACGAAATACCAAGAGAAGCAGATTTGAAGTAGGTGGCGTGTTTGAACAAACGGAGAGATTGGTGTGGCGATCGATTGTCGTGGTCGAAAATGAAAAGTGGCGAGAGAAACAATAAAGTAACGCGAGTAGCACCGCAGAGAACTAGGTGGGAGATGATGGCAAAGCGAAAGAGGAGCGAAGCGAGGGCCTGAATGGCGGGTACTTATCACACTTATAATCTCTGCCACATACGGCCCAGGGCGGTGCCTCATGTCCTCGGACCGAACTTTGCGACCACAATCGCCCCCCGGTTCTCATCGGACATCAGCTTCTTTGTCAAGTCAAATATCACATTTTTGGCCTCGCCTACTACTCAAAACATTATTCAGATGCGTATCCAATCAACTTTAAATTCACTTGCTCCACAAGAGTACCATTGAAGTCCGGGTAATCTCAATGAACTACATCACCGTCCCTGGTCTCTCCTCTTTCAGTCATTGTAAATTTATACGCTTCGCCTTTGCGCTGAATTTGCCTCACTTATTCCACTATCAGCAAGGAATCATATCTGTGTGTCATACACTTCGGGAACAGGGCCCGACTTTGGGATGTACTCCCGCCTAACACAAACCGCAGGTTGTGCCGCCCACTGACCCGCAGGTTTCCTTCTTCCACACCACTTTATCGCAAGATGCCAAAGGTTCAGCAGCGACACTCCAACCAAATAAATACAAAACACATTCCAATGATGTGAGCGCCCCTGCCCCTGCCTGCATAGTACCAAGAACTGATTCTCATCTACAAGGTGACTAAGACTTCATACAAAACATGCTTTTAACTTATACGCAACTTAAAAATATTGCAGATGAATTTACAAACGCTGAATCATAAAAATGCAGTTGTATCTTAGGCGAACAAGGATCGTTTGCCGCTGTTGTTGTTTGTTATGGATTGGGGTTCTGATGCGGCTTCGAGAGGCTGTGCGTCAGCGAGCTCATCAACTCTTAACCACCATCCACTACCTACCATCCTTCCACAACTTGACTTGAGGCAAAGACATCAAGACACTCTATTGCAACTCGCGCCCCACCGATGCCGTCGCCATTGATTAACACCACTCTGTCCAATGTGAACATCAGTATGTTTTCTTGCTGGTGTTGAACACGTAAGAGCTTTACGCCAACTGATGTTCTCTTTTAAAGACACTCGCGAAGGAGTATCTTTGCATTACAATATCAACTCCGCCAACACATCCCATGGTAGGTGTGACCATTTGAACCTCGCAGCAGCGTATTTAATCCTTATCAAACTGGCTACTGACATTGCTTGCAGATGAACGTCGGCAGAAGATATATGATTGGCTGGCAGCTCCTGACCAACGGTTAAAGCATGCCAGTGCTCGGAGGGAGAGACGAGAAACAACGGGGCTGTGGTTTGTGCACGGAGATCACTTCGAGGACTGGAAAATGAAGGACAACTCGTTCCTATGGCTTCATGGAAGGCGTGAGTCTCGAAGCGTTTCCCTGAGAAAATTGTTTGCCGCTGACTCACTTGTCCAGCTGGTGCTGGGAAAACAATTCTATGGCGAGTAGAGTGCGTTTATAGTGAGTCACGCTAATGCGTCTGGGAACCAGCTCTACGATCATCGAGAGTATTTCCGATTATTGCCAGAAACGACCGTTGCTGGGTTATGCATATGTCTATTTCGAGTTTCACTCAAAGGACATGCCCGTGTAGTTCTCAGCTCCCTCGTTAAACAGATCTCATTTCAATTAGCCAGGACTCCTGACGCTTTATCGGAATTATTCTCCCAGAACGAAGAGGGACGTCGACCCCTCACACCTGAAGAGTTGATTTCCGCCCTAGAATCTATCATCCGCAGCTTCGACCATGTGTTTCTGGTTTTTGATGCGCTCGACGAATGCCACGATCGTCGTGGACTCCTGAAACTTCTGAAAACATTCCACAGCTGGGGGATTAGCACATTACACCTACTAGCAACTAGTCGCCAGGAATACGATATTTCCAGAGGGCTGAAGGATCTACTCTCACACGAGGTGACAATGGACCCAGGTTCTGTTGACGATGACATTCGACTGCACGTGACCAAAACATTGGATCATGATGGCGAGTTCCAGGTGTACTCTGAAGAGGACAAAACATTGGTCCAGACCGTTTTGACCGAGGGTGCGCATGGAATGTAATGTGGCCCACCCACCAATTTGCGATTTTTTACTGACATCACCGAAAGGTTCCGATGGATTAGTTGTCAGTTGGATGTGCTTCGAAGGAGCCGTTCTCCTGCCCAGCTAAAGAACGCTGTCAAGTCCCTCCCGAAGACCCTGTACGAAACCTATGACCGGATTCTGTTGAACATCGATGAAGAAGATAGGAGCCTTGCTGTCCGGTTGCTGCGATGGCTTTCGTTTTCCGTTGTAGCGATTTCACTGCCAGAGGGGGTCGAAGTACTCGCCACAGATCCCGACGCGGAAGATGGGGTTCTATTTGACCCGGATCGACGACCGTTTGATCCTCGACAAATTGTAGATATATGCTCCAGTTTGGTGGCTATTACTGAGGAATCGGATGACGAGGAAGAGACTACAATAGACTCTGGCAGGAACCTTGACTCGTACTGGTCTCGCATCACTGACCGTTCCATACTCAACTCGCTCATTTTTCTGTACGAGAATACCTGATCTCAGACTACCTCAGCCAACAAAATGCCAATCTGTCATTCTATTCGTTCAACCAGAAAATGGCCGACACGACGATTGCTAAGACATGTCTCGCCTACCTGCTACAATTCACGCACCTTGGATCTGGATACTATTTTACATCACATCCACTCTGTTGGTATGCAGCGCGGCACTGGATGAGCCATGTTTGAGGAGATGATAGCGACTCAGATGCTCTGCGTCGCCTAATAATGGAGCTTTTGCAACCCCAGGATGCCGTATATGCGAATGGCTGACATTTTACAATCCGGATGAAGATGATGAGTTGGAATATATAGGTGTGAGATGCGCTCCTCTTTATTACACGTCCTTGGCCGGATTGAGAAGAACAACTGAAACTCTCTTGGACGGTGGTTCGGATGTGAACAGATGTGAAGCTGATTCAACATTTGGCGGGGCACTGCATGCGGCATCGTTTCATGGTCACGAAGACATCATCCGACTGTTGATAAAGTTTGGAGCGGACGTGAACCTGCCAGGAGGATTCTATGGCAGAGCACTGCAGGTGGCGTCGAGATTTGGGCATGAGAGTATCGTTCGTTTGCTGCTCGAAAAATCAGCAGACGTGAATGCAAACGAAGAGCGTTGGGGCACTGCACTCCAACAGGCTTCACTACAGGGCCATGAGAGGATTGCTTGCTTGCTTCTGGAGCATGGCGCATGTGTGGACACACAGGGGGGAGCTTCTGACACTGCACTGCAGGCGGCGTCCATCCATGGTCACGAAAGTATCGTGCGTATGTTGATAGACCGAGGAGCGGAAGTGAACCTTCAGGGAGGATACTTTGGCAGTGCATTGCAGGCGGCGTTAGCGCGCGGCCCTGAAAATATTGTTCGCCTGCTCCTAGATAAAGGAGCTCTATTGGATGTGAACATATTACGGCAATGTGCTCCAGGCGGCGTCGTATTCGGGTCACGAGGACACCGTTATTTTGTCTATTGAGATGGGGGCGGAAGTAAACAAGCAAGGAGGATCGTACGGCAGTGCGCTTGGGGCGGCGTCGTACTGTGGACACGAAAGCATCGTGCGCCTGTTGCTAGACAAGGGAGCGCATGTGAACATGCAGGATGGAGAGGAACGCAGTGCGTTGCAATGTGCATCATGGGGGGGCCACGAGAGCGTCGCGCGCTTGTTGATAGGCCAGGGAGCGAATCTGAATGCCCAGGGAGGATCCCATGCCAGTCCGCTATACGCGGCATCGCACAGCGGTCATGAAAGTGTTGTGCGCTTATTAATCGACCGGGGAGCAGAGGTGAACTTGCATGGCGGAGATTACGGCAATGCGCTGCAAGCCGCGTCACACAATGGTCATGAGAGCATTGTGCGTTTGCTGCTAGACCAGGGAGCAGATGTGAACTTGGCGGGAGGCAAGTACGGCAGTGCGCTGCAAGCCGCGTCACACAAAGGTCATGAGAGCATTGTGCGTTTGCTGCTAGACCAGGGAGCAGATGTGAACTTGGCGGGAGGCAAGTACGGCAGTGCGCTTCAGGCGGCATCTGCAACACCTGATCCGAGCATCGTGCGCTTGTTGATCGACCGGGGTGCGCATGTGAACCTTCAGGGAGGAATGTTTAACACTGCGCTCCAGGCGGTATCGGCAACACGTCATAAGAGCATCGTGCGCTTGTTGATCGACCGGGGAGCGGATGTGAACCTTCAGGGAGGAAAATATGGAAGTGCGCTGTAGGCGGCAGGGAAAACATTCCATAAGAACATTGTTCGCTTGCTGGTCGAGAAGGGCGCCGATATAAACGAACAGGATGGTTCTGCGCTGTCCTGGGCGGCATCATCGGGGGAAGAGAATACGGTTCGATTCCTCCTCGATCTGGGAGCAGATATCAACCTACAGGGAGGAGAATATGGCAGTGCGCTGCACGCGGCATCGACAGAACTTCACGAGGACATTGTTCGCTTGCTGGTCGAGAACGGCGCTGATATAAACGAACAGGATGGTTCTGCGCTGTACTTCGCAGCATCCTGGGGGGACGAGGACATGGCTCGACTCCTCCTCAATTTGGGAGCCAATGTCAACATACAGGGAAAAGATGGCAGTGTGCTGCAGGTGGCATTGATAAAACTCCATAAGAACATTGTTCGCTTGCTGGTCGAGAAAGGTGCCGACATAAACGAACAGAATGGTTCTGCGTTGTACACGGCAGCGTTACTGGGGCACAAGGAAATGGTTCAACTCCTCCTCGATCTGGGAGCACTGGTGAATATCGTCGGAGGGTGTTACGCCAGCGCGTTGCAGGTGGCATCTAGAAAACATCACGAAGACATTGTTCGCTTGCTAGTCGAAAAGGGTGCCGACCTAAACATGCAGGGAGGACAACATGGCTCTGCACTCTACTGGGCATCGTCAACAGGCGACGAAGCTATGGTTCGACTGCTCCTCGATCTTGGAGCGGATGTCAACATTCAAGGAGGACTGTTTGATAGCGGACTTCAGGCAGCATCGACCGCAGATCATGCGAACATTGTTCGCTTGCTGCTAGACACCAAGGCGGACGTCAATATGCTGGGGGGATACTATGGTAGCGCACTTCAGGCAGCATCGACCGCAGATCATGCGAACATTGTTCGCTTGCTGCTAGACACCAAGGCGGACGTCAATATGCTGGGGGGATACTATGGTAGCGCACTACAAGCAGCGTCATTCAGGGGTCACCCAATTATCGTGTCCTTGCTGGTACAACGGGGAGCCCAGGTGAACCTGCAGGGAGGGAGACGCTGGACTCCATTGCAGATGGCTTTGATGATGCGTCACAGTGATATCGCTCACTTCCTGGTCGAGAAATGAGCGGACATAAACATGCAACAAGGACAGGTTGGCTCTCCGCTTTACTTGGCATCATCAACCGGGGACGAGGCCATGGTTCGGTTGCTTTTGAATCTAGGAGCAGATGTCAACATCCAGGGAGGATACTATGGCAGTGCGCTGCAGGCGGCATTGGCATCAGGCCATAAGAATATTGTTCGCTTGCTACTGGACAAGGCAGCAGATCCATTTATGCAAGGCGGGTACAATGGCACAAGCCGCATTACTTCTTGGTGATGGAAATATTATCTCCCTGCTCCTAGGAGCCTCCTCATCTAATTCTCAGTACCTCGTTATGTAAATGTCATCAATATTGCTAACCCTTGCCCTGAAATCTTATTATCGGTGGTTTAGAAACACGGTTAACATTTCATCACTGATATGCCACATGGGCTAATAAGGATATACTAGTCCATCAAACTTGCATCATACTTAGAAAGTAACATGAAAGTTACTGAAAATAATGTGATCTCCTCTCAATCCCATGTGTGGCTATACACCTTCGAGATCGATCAGGTAATCTAAAGCTGATCTTCATGGTGATCATGTGGCGTAATAAGTAATATTTCCATCCCACTCCTGACCAGATCTGGCCATCTTGGTCTGCTCTTCGTGATCATACCCGAGCATTCCATAAAGAACCCGGACTAGCGTGAGGAGGATCAACAACAAATAGAAATCACTTATGTGATGTATCAGGTCCACTCTGAGATAGATCAGGTTTGATATAATCTTAGCTCCTTGAAAACCTCAGCAGCCCCATCAAGGATAAACGATAAACGATCAAGAATGTTGTTTGTTAGGACATACTTATTCAGCTCTCGCCGACTGTGTGCACCAGATCACCCTGACCCCTGGATTTGATCAGAAGCAGGACGAGACCTAGAGTGCCGCGATCGAGAGTATACGAGACAATGAATTATATAGTATTTGGCGTTGGTGGGACAGTTTGGTGACGCAGTGGATCAATTCTGCCGGTCTGATGTTAGCGATCATGCATGATCGGTGGTGCAATTGATACGCGTGGTACCCATGTGGCGTGGGTTGATTAAAGTGCCGGTCAATCATTCAATAACTCGATGATCTTGCATCATCGACGGCGCAACCTGATCAGCACCATACAGAAAGTGAGACATGGTCTCAATAGATAATCCTGGATTTAAAAAACAGGTGACTACCTTAGTATCTTCAGTATGGGTTACTGGATGTAGCATGGTCAACTCCGTGCGTCAATTCTGCTCCAATCAATCTTAAGACCAGCTCAGCACCATCCAATGCATAATCAATATACCATGTGCCATTACTGTGGACCTCCATATCAACTCGTGTCCTTTCCAAAACCGATTAGGTTTGGTCTCGGTGATTATACTCAATTGGTGTCGCAAACCTGATTGTTATGATTAACAATAAGCAATATGTGACATCAATCTTGCGCCGGCGGGGGTATAATAGATCGCATCTGCCAGAGCAATTGCTCAACTTCGATCATGTCATCTGCAATTTCGCCTTCAGTTTCTTGAGCACGGGTCATGGTCGGCAGCCTACACCGTACAATCTGACATTGAACTCGTTGATCCAGCCTCCCCCATTTTCTCACAGGTGTCGGAGGGACTGACTTCTTGTGAAATTAAAACTTGAGACACTTGTAACAGTTCTTCTTTTCTACGGAAGCACCATTACTTTATTCAAGCCGTGGTGTCCATGGTATATCGGTGTTGCCCGGCTTGTCAGTGCAGTGACTCATTTGGATGTTGGGGTTTTACATTGATGTTCACTCGTTGATTTCCGAAGAGATTGTATAAAGGTTGAAGAAGTGAATTGACAGCTTGGATAACGGTATGAGCGCACCTTCACCTGGAGCAAGCGATGAGCGATATAACAATTGATTATATATATTAGCTTGAACAAACTTATTTATTTATTATGCACCGCCGCCCAGAAACTTACTGTGAACCCTGTTGGAAACCATCCGCAATCATGGCGGAGCACAGTTTTTTAATAATCTAAATGAGAATCAAATTATAACTAATTTATTATAATTCTTGGACCATAACAGCCAAAAGTTGAAGTTTCCCCCAGGAATCAGATCTATTTCAGAGTTTTAGCTTATTTATAATAGTCTGTGCAAAAGTTTCAATTATGTGATGCATATCAACCTTTTCCAATTGATAAAGAATGGTGTCTTGTTTACAATTATATTTGATCTTGAAATTGTATGAGGCTTTAAAGGGAAATATATTCTTCAAGTTGAGTTTCTCATCAAATTTTGAACCTGTTAAAAATGCTAGAAAGATTCAGATCCTGAAAGCAAGTGACTTCACAGAAAGAAAAAAAGAGAATCCAAGAAAGTGACACCACAGAGACCTGGATGAGAGATGGTGCAAGACAAGACATATGTCAGAGTTAGTACCGGAGTGGTCAAGGTCCATGAGTGTGACAGAAGCAAACGGGCAGAAACAGCAGTATAGTTGCGACAGCAGAGAATTAGGGAGATGGATGAGGTTGTTTAAGGAAAGACCTTACAAGCAGAAAGACTTGTAAAGAGTCACAGCAGACAAACTGCAGGCGAGAGCAATATCAAAAGGCATTGACAGGAAGCAAAGGACAGATGGAACAATTTAACCAATACGAGCAACCAACGGCGACTTTTGCCGCGTAAATCAAAATTGATGTCTGGTTTCCATAAGTGGCACCAACATGGCCAAGGTCCAAGAAAGGAGAAAAACGGGTACACAGCAGGCAAGATCGAGAGGTTTCCATACAGGGAGAGAGTAGAGAGCACTAGGAACGTTGACAGGCATGGCCGAGATCAGCTTGCTTTGATAGCAGACAACAGAGACGGAGAAGGTAAGAAGAAGTGACACAAGAAGCCTTGTGATGCTCACCTCCAGATAAAGAAACAAGATTATGTCCCAGACTTGCATCGCTGTCCCCGTACCCTACAAGCAGACTAAATGTGGTAGTAATACTTAGCAGAGCGCTGCATTGGCTGTCAGCGGTCACTTGAACAAGTAGTAAAGAGTTTAAAACTTGCATGAGAACAAGGAACGACGTTCCCAGTGCGGTATTGCTAGCAGAAAAGAACGTCGGAAAGAAGCAGGACGCTGAGTCCCAAAGCTGCACAGTTCAGTGGTATGGAGAAAAGAAGTAGTACTCGCAGAGAGATAACGCGAGCTCACCACGGACGTCGGCGAGAGCCACTGAAGAGGAAAAAACAAAACCCCCCATTAAATTGGGACAACGTCGAAGAAGTGACCATAAACGAGTAGAATGGCAGGCAAAGGAATTCTTGACGAAATACCAAGAGAAGCAGATTTGAAGTAGGTTGCGTGTTTGAACAAACGGAGAGATTGGTGTGGCGATCGATTGTCGTGGTCGAAAATGAAAAGTGGCGAGAGAAACAATAAAGTAACGCGAGTAGCACCGCAGAGAAACGGGTGGGAGATAATGGCAAACGCAAGAGAACCGAAGCGAGGGCCTGAATGGAGGGGTACTTTTCAGCTCTGCCACGTACGGCCCAGGGCGCTGCCTCGTGTCCGCGGACCAAACTTTGCGACCACAATCCCCCCCCCCCCCGGGTCTCATCGGACATCAGCTTCTTTGTCAAGTCAAATATCACATTTTTGGCCTCGCCTACTACTCAAAAATTAATTCAGATGCATATCACATCAAATTTAAATTCACTTACTCCACAAGAGTACCATTGAAGTCCGGCTAATCTCAATGAACTACATCACTGTCCCTGGGCTCTCCTCTTTTACTCATTCTAAATTTATATGCTTCGCCTTGGGCTGAATTTGCTTCATTTATTCCACTATCAACAAGGAATCATATCTGTGTGTAATAAATCTGGGAACAGGGCCCGACATTGGGATGTACTCCCGCCTAACACAAACCGGTAGGTTCTGTCGCCCACTGACCGGCAGGTTTCCTTCTTCCACACCACTTTATCGCAAGATGCAATTGAATAAATGCAAACCAAATTCCAATGATGTGAGCGCCCCTGCCCCTCCCTGCATAGTGCCAAGCACTCATGCTCATCTACAAGGCGACTACCTGGGAGGGGCCTATGGCGGTACTCCCTTATCCCATCTCTGTCATAAAGCCACGGGTGTGCCCTACCTCTCTGTCGATTTGAATAGGGTATCTCCTCGTGGTGCTGACCAAAGAATTATAGAGCTTCCGTCCTTGTCACCTTCGATGTCCTTCGCTGGGCCATTAAATGCTTCGGGCCCAGCTAGTGGCTCTAGGTAATGGGGTGAGTAAATATCTGCAAGCGGCTCTAGTCTTCAAGCACACCAGGCTATTATTATTGTTATTTCTCAGGTCCATCTGTGTACGGCGACCAAAATGCCATTTCGTTTTCTGGACAAGTACCAACATGTTTTTCTCCCTCCACTGGGCCGTCAATTGCCTCAGGCCCAGCCAGTCACTCTGGGTCATTGGGTAAGTCAGGATGGGCCAGTGGTTCTATGTCTTAAGGAGCATTAGGCTATCATAATTATTTTCCCTCAGGTCCATATATGTACAGCATCAAAATCCCATCCCATGTTATGGACAAGTGCCCACGTGTTTCCCTTCCTCCACTGGGCCGTCTAATCCTTCAGCTCTAGCTAGTGGCTCTGGGCCATTGTGTACGTCAGGGTCGGCCAATGGCTCTAGGTCTTCGGGTGCATCAGGCTTATAATAATTATATTTATTTAGACCCGTACATGTACAACATCCAAAATGTGGCACCCGGTTCACTCGCATCCGGCTGAAGACGATTAGACTTCTTTGAACCTCCAAACCTGGCAATCCGTGGGACTCAGAGGAAAGATGTCTGTGTTTGCATCTATGTTTTCTCTTGCAGAACCTTATATTTTCTCAATTGTTCAGAGATCCTGCCTGTCCCGAGCACGTCCACGGTTCGCCTTCCAGACTTAAAGGCTCTTTCCCTCGACCTTGAGATGTTCAGAATCAATGCACATCCGAGTGGTGAGGTATATGTTTCATCCGTCTGTCAATTGTAATACATCAGACACAAGTTCTTACTATTTTTATAACATGTAGATTGAGCAGAATACAAATACGACTGCTCTTTCTCCAACTTTCTGAGACAGGTGCTGGGGAGCGCTCTGAGCGTGTATCTTTTCCACACCTTCGATCGCGAGCACCGTCGCCCACCTCTTTCCTTAAACGCCGACCCGATGGACGTGGACGAAGAATGGTCCCCTTCTCCCTCTTCGCCGACGTCCTCGTAGTCTTCTTCGTGCGCTGTTGAGACGGAAATCGGGAAGATGGAGATTAAATTCATCTGCGTTTGGAAATAGATACTGCCAACACATGCCGACCCAATTTAATAGCGGGATTCTTTAATCGCTCGGGCGACTCTGATCGCCTAAAAGCCGCAACACATTCCGCCTCGGTCCGGTCAAACTTGATTTGATATCGTTAATCTTGCTCAATAGGTAGCGCGACCCTGTTCGCCAAGCGATATATATACTTCACGTGTGGCGGTTCGGTTCGATTCTTCCTAACACGATCCGGTTCACTCCATTTGATATCTTGGGACAACCCTGTTTGCCCAAATAAATATTGGATCAACTCCCTGAGTGCGAACCGGGCTAATTTAATCTACTACCCGAGATGCTGGAAACCAGGACCAGTCATAAACAGTGACATACCTATGTTCATTGCTTAGAGAAAACAAACTCCTTGATCTTAAGTGGTTAACAGATATTCACTGGTTGCCAATGCGCCGCGTGACATTGTACTGAGAGATCTTTGGCAAATGAAACACGGCGTTACCTTGAGAAATACCAATTTTCAGTGTATAATTCATTGTTGCATGCTACTTGCATCACATAGCATGAGTGTATTCTATCAATCCCTGTCCTTGAGACCTTCATCCTCGGTTTTGGCGCGTTTACCAATGACACCACAATCAATACATGCCGGAACATCCATTCCATAACCAGCCATTTGTGCACAAATATGGTGATAATTTGAAATTGATTTGGATAGCTATTCGGGTTGCAAATCAAGATGACTGTGCCTAGGAGGAAGGGCGGCGTCAATGTGGTGAGATAGGTGAGGGGTGTGGGTTAGGGGGGCAGACAGAGAGCTGAGAGTAATAGATCACCGGTGGCCAATAGTAGTACAATGGATTCCATCTTACTTTGGTGCTGTCAGAGTTAAAAGCATCAGGGCGGTCATGGAAATTCAAGCTGCATTGTACTAGAAAGGCTTGTAATTTTCTTGAATCAGATCCATCAAAAGGGTCTGGATCCTGGACTTTGGTGGCACGGGGAGCCCTCTTCTGGGGCTGGTCAAGTTATTTGCCAGCATGATGATGGCCTGGGTGAGGTCAGGTATGTCATTGGGTCATAAAGTGGGGGCCCCTTCCAGTCATGCAGGAGGTGGTGGTGCCATGGCAGGTGGTACTGCAGGGGGTGGTGCAATGGGGGGTGGTGCAGTGGGCAGTGGTGCAATGGGTGGTGGTGCAACAAATGGTGGTGCAATGTGTTGTTTGGAGTGGTAAACTAGGATTTTCTGGAGTTTCCCGTGCTAGAATATCGGAGAGTCGACACTACAATTAGGATAATGAGTCCCTGGATTTTAATATGATTTTTATTGTATTTATCGATAGAGAAACTTTTGTGCTATTGATGATCTACCCTAGGCTAAGTCCCGGGTTTCACCTCCACCTAGGCGCCGTTCCAGGGAACCGGTCTGGGCACCAAAGCGCCGGTTGAGCAAATTGTGGTTCTCCCACAAGTGAAAAGTAATGTGTAGTGGTGTAATATAATAATATATAATATGGAGAACCCAACTGTATCCCGGAATTGTTGTACGACGAGTAGCAACTATTCTAATCCTAAATGGGTAGGTGAGTACTCGGCGCTTAACCTTCGGTTCAGCGCGAGTGATGAGTTTCAAGTATAACCTAGTGGCTAGTGATGGGGGATAAAAGTATTGTTTTCTCGTCTCTCTTAATTCCTTGTAACTACAGTAGCTTTATACAAATGTATCCTGTGATGTAACTATGATCTGTAGTTAATGGGAATTGTGGAGCATATGCAGGGCCGGCCCATTGTGGGCTGCCCCGATGAGATCTTTATAGAGAAATGACACCTGTCAGTGGTGCCAATTGAATATAAGTGCTTCTCCCTTTGTTCCCTTCTTGTGCGCAACAAATATCTCCTTCCTAAGCCATGTCCCATGTCCTCCCCTCCTATGTTTGTGTCAGCTGTCCTCGGTGACTGCATATATGCGCCCCAGTTTCACTATTTCTCGTTCCTCTGCATGTGAGTGCATTCCCCTATATCCCCTGTATGTCCTCCTATTAGTTTCCCTGCTTCCCCTTTTGTATTTCATTCATTCTCTGCTGTTCTGGACCTTGGGGCTAGCTAGGTATGGGGCCGGGTACATATAGTTCCACAAAATATTTTCCTAAATTCCTGTAAATATTCGTGCAGGTACTTCATGATATGTAGAACTGTGGTACAAAGTTGTGCTTTGATCTGGGAGTGATTGGGGGAGATATTACAGTTTTAGTGTAGGAAATTTATACAATGCCACTCAATATTATTTTGTCACAACACAATGGGTGGTGGTGCAATGGGTGGTGGTGCAACAAATGGTGGTGCAATGGGTGGTGGTGCAACAAATGGTGGTGCAATGGGTGGTGGTGTCATGGGCAGTGGTGCAACAAGCGGTGGTGCAATGGGGGGTGGTGTTAGAACCAAGGACTATTGAGTCACTTCATATATATATTCAACATTCACACTGCAATATCTCCCCCAGCTATTCCCAGATCAGGACGCAACTTCATACTGAAGTTATATACATCATGAGGAACCTACAATAATATTCCCATGATTTTAGGAGCAGGTTTTACCCCACCCTGTCTACCTGGCCCCATACCTACCCCAAGGGCCGGCTCACCTCATCTGGACACGTTGGGAAGGGGATACACTGGCATGTGGATTTCTATTCAGTCTATTCTCTATCCTATTCTATTTCCATATTCCCCCTGTGAAGTTTTCACATATATCATTCTCCACCGCATATATGCAGGTGTACCACGTGTACGGCCGCATTAAGCCAGCTTCTAAATTCACTCCGTGAAGTTTTCACTTATAAATAGGTTTCCTATTTCATATATAGTACAAGCTACTTGTAGTAGTATAACAAGCAATTATAATTCTATCGTTGCCCCCCATCACACTAGCCTTTAGGCTACACTCAAATATCTTTGCCTTGCACTGAACCGGAAGGTTAAGTGCCAAGCGCACTTTCCTATTTAGGAGTAGAACACCAGCTACTCATCATACAGCAAGGCCGGGTCACAGTTGGGTTTCCACCACAACTATTATATTATATCATTACAATTTATATCTTACTTGTGGGAGAGCCACAACTATATAAACCGACACTTTGGCACCCAGACCGGATTCCCGGATCGGTGCCTAAGCGGAGAGTAAACCCGGGACTCAGCTCCAGTAGATTCACTGTAGAGAAATATATTTCCTAGTGATAAATACTATAGAAATCACAGGAAAATCTAGGGAATCATGTCCCTCATTATCCCACCGACTCTCCGATATTAAAGCATGGGAAAACCCCAGGAAACCCTATCTGCCAGACCCATCTACAGATTAAAACTCTCAGATTAATCTACAGGTGGTGAAACAAGCGGTAATGCAATGGGGGATGGTGCAAAGGGGGGTGGTGCAAAGGGGGGTGGTGCAAAGAGGGGTGGTGCAAAGGGGGGTGGTGCAAAGGAGGGTCCCAAAGTTGTTGGCACTTCTGAGGGTGATGCTGAGTTGGACGATATCTCTGAGGGCAATGATTGGTGAGTCACTGAAGGGTAGTTCACAAGGAATGGGTTAGTCATGTTCAAACATAGTCATGGGTCCATGCTCAAAAGTCCAGAATTGGATGATGGCTCTGGAGGGTGTGCCGGCATCTGAGGCATCTGGAAACTGGGCCCAGCAATGGGTAGGTCCCAGTGGACAGATGCATGGTGGGCAGAAGCCTGGGCAATAGTATGTAGGGCTTGCACACGCATAATGCATCTCATGCTCATGATGACCAGGAGTGTGAGTACAAATATACTGTTATGAACCACAACCCAGACTAATCTAATCACCAGTCGCCACCATTCCTGGGGGACTCTGACCACAGTCATCCATGAGCATGTTCCCTGAACACCTTTCCGTGGTTCCATTTCAACAACCCATAGTCCCGCAACCCCGATCCCCTCCTGTGATTCTGAAACCAAGGTTCCACCCTCGAAACAAGTGACCCATAAGATCATCACATACCTTGCCCCCTTGTTCTCACTTCTCCATTGCCCCCTTTGTATTCCTTTTTCCCTTTTCTTTACTCGGCAATAGATAGTACAAGGGTTAGCTATATGTATATAAACCCCCAGTGGACTGGACTATTCACCAGTACAAATATCAACTTAATCTGCATCATAGTTTGCGATTCAGTTAGCAAGATTCAGAACCTGAAAGCAAGTGATGTCACAGTAACACCAATGACATCTCACGTTGTCCTCCAGGTTAACATATAATGTATAATCTAGTACCACCAGGTTCTTAACCTCCAATACTCCTAGCCACACCCCATTGTATTGAACTCAATGGTAAAATTTCTCCACTCTCGGGCATCAAGTTGCCAGTACAGTCATTTTCAATCAACACACCTACCTCTCAAAGTTTGGTTCGACATCTGGTTCAGACATTGAGCAGTTCCATGGAAAAGTGAGTCTCTCCGTTTCATGTATACTGCCTCACATGGCATCTGTCCTTGTATCTGCAAGTCTTTCATAGACTCTGGGTCCAATCACACTGATGTCGTCCGTGTGTTAATGATGAAATACTAAAATACTGTTAATTAGTTGTAATATGTCTTTCCTTGGCCAATAACATTGATGATTTGAATCCTGCTATTGCATAGTGCACTGGTGGTTAAACTTGACTCCAGTTACTATCATGAAACTCTCTCCTGTAACAGACAACATATCAGAATGATGCGGCCACTACTGTGAAACAGTCTCGGGATTGGCACCTGCATCACAAGTCTCTAGCTCAATGCCATCTTCTTGCAAATCACTTCTTAGGATTAGTCCACAAGACGGTCATTGTGATTGATTTTGGAATGCCATCAGGCACCAAGGCCCATATTATTACCACTTAGCTGTCGCATGCATTAAGAAATTACTAGGGCCCTCCAGCATATTGAAAGAAGGACTAGAGTGGTACACCACCACCCAGTGGTGGATATCAATTCCAGTCCAACTCCAGTATTGCTTAATCTGCTATGCACTTACAAGATTTTGTTCGATGCTGGGGACCCAGCCAAATGATCTTCCGCATGGATCACAGAGCCCTGCACATGACAGAGTAAGACAAGTGGCTCAGAAATTACGGTTATTCATCATGCACAAGTGTGTTTCTGCAATAGAATGGCCTGCCACCTTGATAATATCCAAAGGAACTCAACCGTCGATTGTGTATTTCACTAACAGACCTGTGCGACATGAGTGCTCCTTGAAATTGCCTTCCTGAGGTGTCGATATACACTGTGGTCGGTTTCTCGGTTGACTAAACCGAAAGCCAGAAGAACATAACAATCAAAGCCTACTCCCCTATTGATATCACTTGATTTTTCAATGGAAGCTAATGCTGCAGAGGGTCCTAATTATTGAGTGTCTTGAGCTGACTATCCAGCTCCTGCCTTAAAGCGAACAGGGATACACTGGAAGTCCTGGTTTCCGGCATCACGCATATGAGATTAGATTGGACAGGATTGGGCTCGGGTATATATGTGACGTGGCGACCATCACCTAAGTCAAATGAAAAGGCGTTGATCCGAAACGTCACATGGTTTTCATATATCACTTGGCGATCAAGGCCATGCTACCGATACAGTGACATTCCCAATTTCAAATTAGGCTAGACTCGTCGGCATGTGTATCATTTCGATCCGATATGCCACATGGTTCTCCTGTAGTTATAAATAGAAACTGCCAACACAAATGCCAACCCGATCCGGGCCGACCCGGGAATCTTTAATTGCTCGCGCTTGATCGCCTAGTTATTTATAGAAGCCGCAAACACATTTCAGGGGCCCTATATTGATTAGTCAGATTACCAGTATCACATATTTTTCCCCCGGATGTGGTCGGAAGGCGTGCGGCTAGCTAAATGGCATTTGGCGATCAGGGTCGCTTCAAGATCACCGATGTGAACTCAAGGTACCCGGATCAGGTCAGCATAGGATTTGATCCGCAGCGCCACACGTGAAGAATTACTTGGCAAGGTTGGCCATTAATTAAGTGAGATTGCCGGTATCACCTTGAGTTACACCGGATCGGGTCGGAAGGTAGGCGGCTGCTAAATGGAATTTGGCGATCGGGATGACTGATCCAACTCAAGGTACTCAAGGTCCCCAGATCGGTTGAGGAATAGGATATGATCCGTACCGCCACTTGTGAAGCATACATTACTTGGCGATCAGGGTCGTGCCATTAATTGAGTCAGATTACTGAAATTACATTGAGTTACGCCAGATCAAGTCGGAATGTTGGTGGCTACTAAATGGTAGTTGAGGTTCAAGATGGCGCCACCGATGGGGCATGATTACCGATATGAACTTCAGTTCCACTGGATCAGGTTGGGATGTGTAAGAATACCGATAACATATTGGGTCAGGTTAATAGTGGGAAATATCTGATATGCTATCCCTTCACCTATGGCGTGCGTTGTGTATCGTTTATTGATCGTGCCAATTTGGGCTCTACCAACACCCATCCGCAAAGACAATCAGGAGATGAAACTTGACAGCTGGTTGTTCCGTTGGAAAACAGCCTGAATATTCGACCTGTGTATTTACACTCAGTCCCTAAAATACCCCAGCAATCCTGCCAAGGTCGATATCTTCGTCATCAGACCCGACCAGGCTAGCAGCGTTATAAAGGTGACTAGTGTCACACTAAGCACCATCGAGATCTGTAGCATAGTTATCATTGTTGGATTAATAAACCGCGTCGCCCTGACATGTGACCCAATCCTAGTTTCCATTGGCATTTATCAAAAATTTCTGTGCAAATTAAAAATAAAATGTTTCTAAATGGTACTTCAATTTTTTTCATGTCATGTCTCTAGGTTATAAGTTGCTTACTTGGATCTGGGCTCCCCTCAGTTGTTTGGCTTACACACTCAAGCACTGAGGCCAGATATCAGTTTTATTTACACCGTTGTCGATTCACTCATCGACACATAATATATCTTCGTATAAGTGAATTCAGCTCTACTCAGGTTGATCAGGTCAACTGAAACCAATTTCCATGATCTTGCTCTACTGGTGACACACCCTGATCCGTATGATCGAGGATGAACGGGACACAAGATAGCGTCCCGTGGTGATTGCTATGTGGACCGTCTGAGTGCCAAGACGCACCATATTCATTGCTATCTCAGAAGCTCGATCAGCAATCTATGATGTGATAGCGCGATCACAACATTGGGCCGATATAACGTGCCAAGGCATACCAGAGTGATTGCCGCCTTCAGACGTCGTTATTCAATTAACCCTGATAACCGTGAGCACGATATCAACCTGCCAAAACGGACTGGATTGATTGCCGCCATTTGACGTCAATCAGATATTAAACAATCTGACGCTGTGTTGTATTGCCTCTGGTGACATGTTGACATTCTCGGAACAGTGTAGCAACGTGCTCCAAGGATTGATTGCCGCTTCTGGCGCTGAGTAGATCTTACTTGATCCGGGTCAAGGCACCCATTCAAAAATGAAAATCACAGACTCTTCGCGGGAGGCGGCAATCAATCCCTGGAGCGCGTTCCACCGGCCTGGGAATGTTTAAACGTCATGGAAAGGCAATTTTAAGATCAAAGCGTCAGATTGCGTGGTACGGCAGATGGCGGCAATCATTCCGGTATGCCATATTGACCCGATATGGTCGTCACGTGATTCCCATGTGCTGCACATGTGGTACATCGGATCAAATCCTATTGCTAAAGTACCTTGAGTTAATATCGGTCATCTTGGCACGACCCTGAGCTGTGCCACATACTATTTTAGTAGTCCCCCACCTCCCGACCCAATCCAGGGACACTCAATGCGATACCGGCAAACTCACTCAATCAATGACGCGAGTCTGGTAATGTATCCTTTACCTGTGGTCGTTCGGATCAACTCCTATTTCTAACCCGATCCTGATACCTTGATTTGATATCGGTCATTTTGTCGCGACACTGATTGCCACGTGATAAATATCCCTGCCCACTTCGAGGGAGATCCGGTCCATCTTAATGAACTATCCGAGATCCTGGAGCCCAGGTCTCAATGATCTCTGTTCCCGTGTGCAGGTAAATTTCATTGACTTCAGAACCCAATCTGATAAAGCAGGAGGTGCTTAGCACCAAATTAAAGGATGACCAATTTCCCGCCTTCAACCCACAATGGCCAAGTTGTGCGCTTATAATATCAGACATCTTTTGAGATTTATGATGTCCTGGGAAAGCCTGATCCGAGTGATCAAAAATAATCGAGAAACAATATGGTGCATATGTTGTGTTCAAAGCTACTCAGAGGCCAATCAAGCCTAACCTAAACTGGTCCCCCTCTATCTTGCTCCAGTATGTGGCACAACCTTGATTGATCCGATCTCCATTGATCAGTGCAACGTGAGGAATAATATGTGATAAACGACCAACAATATGTGTCTAATGTAATCTTGCTAAACCCTGATCATCACGATAGAGAGTACACAATAATATACTTAGTGGGACTAACATGCCGTGATTGGCGTAAGAGATCGTAATGGATCAACTCCCGCCTCATCCGAGTCCGATTAGGTCTGATGTTTGGTAGCACCATCCTAATTGGCTTTATAACCCATAATCGACAGTGACATATGCGTATTGTAACTTACCCGATCAAATCTACCTGCTCCCTGATGAGATTATGAGCAAATTGCAGTAGGTTTGAAGAATTTATAGGGAATCTATTTTATTTTATCTCCTCAGTGTGGTCAACAACTATTTGTATATTCGGAAAATATACCTATTTTATTTTATCTTACAAAAAGAATAGAGAAATTAGCCTTAAAGGCTTGTACAATATATTATATAACTCACCTCCTCAGTGTGGTCAACAACTGAGGAGGGAGGCATGCGCGGGTTGTGTTTCACCCGCATATACCCTGCAACCGGCCCTTGACCCTATCGAAGGTTTGAGCCAGGCTGCCGGTCCCAATCCAGGGAGCCGGCCACGCTATTCGTGTCGTGCGTGGACAAGCGCCCGTAAGTAGTGTACATAGTAGAAAATGAATAACTCCCTCAATATTGAGGGTAAAAATACAAATAAAAGTGAGAAAAATTCAGAATTCAAAAGCGCACAGAATAATGTGAAAATCGATATATAATTACAATATATTGAGATTGGTCTCTCAGGGGTGAGATGCAAGTTTGCACCCTACACTCCCAGCCTGACAGGTTTGATATTGGTGATCGTGTACGGTGTGGGGTTCAGCACTGATTGTGCCTTAGGATGAGAAGAATACGAATGACCTGGAATGAGGGAAGATTGAAATAAAATGAAGAATAACGCTTACATATAATGCGGATGAAGAAGTGCTTGATTTGATGAGTCCCTGAATGCCTATAAACATAAATGAAAGTTGTCACAGATCTGATAATTGACTATATACAGAAAGCAGAAACAAGTCTTCGATACCCACCTTACAAACCTGGATTATGTGAGTCAATTAAAGTTATTCTTTTTTCTTTCTGGACAGGAGTCAGACTACAATGTTCAATCTATCAGAACGGACAGCAGATAGCAGAAAGAAATGTACACACCATAAAATTTACAGACTCCTACAGATATGACCCTACTTGGCTTAACGGAGGCTGCTTATACAGGATGAACGTCATATCTTTGAAAACTCTGTAATTGATCAGGGAATCCTCGAACCCTGTTATTGGAAATTAAAAGTAACTCTGACACAACTTGAACAGAAATACGTGCCATATGTCGCACTGAACAGAACTCCAGCTGTGGCACACACGGGAATTGTGAACGCATAAGCCCATTAGCATCTTCATTTATAGAAGAAATCATGAAATTGGGACCCCCGCTTTAAGGCGCATTCACGAGCAATACGAAATTTGTATCTCAGTTGACCGTGAACAACCACACTAAAGGATATATAGCCTGACGTGTTTTAACATTTGGATTAGTTTGGAAGTAGGATGAGTTAATGCAGAGGAAATCATCTTGCGATCAAGGTCGGGCCACCTATTGAGCAAGATTAACGATATCAAATCAAGTTTGACCGGACCGAGGCGGAATATGTTGGCGGCTTTTAGGCGATCAGAGTCGCCCGAGCGATTAAAGAATCCCGATATTAAATTGGGTCGGCATGTGTTGGCAGTATCTATTTCCAAACGCAGATGAATTTGATCTCCATCTTCCCGCTCTCCGTCTCAACAGTGCACGAAGAAGACTATGAGGACGTTGGCAAAGAGGGAGAAGGGGACCATTCTTCGTCCACGTCCATCAGGTCGGCGTTTAATGATAGAGGTGGGCGACGGTGCTCGCGATCGAAGGTGTGGAAAAGATACACGCTCAGAGTGCTCCCCAGCACCTGTCTCAGAAAGTTGGAGAAATAGCAGTCATATTTGTATTCTGCGCAATCTACATGTTATAAAACTAGTAAGAACTTGTGTCTGATGTGTTACAATTGACACCCGGATGAAACATGTACCTCACCACTCGGATGTGAATTGATTCTGAACATCTCAAGGTCGAGGGAGAGAGCCTTTAAGTCTGGAAGGCGAACCGTGGACGTGCTCGGGACAGGCAGGATCTCTGAACAATTGAGAAAATATAAGGTTCTGTATGAGAAAACATAGATGCAGACACAGACATCCCTCCTCTGAGTCCCACGGATTGCCAGGTTTGGAGGTTCAAAGAAGTCTAATCGTCTTTAGCCGGATGCCAGGGAACCGGGTGCCACATTTTGGGTGTTGTACATGTACGGGTCTAAATAAATATAATTATTATAAGCCTGATGCACCCGAAGACCTAGAGCCATTGGCCGACCCTGACGTACACAATGACCCAGAGCCACTAGCTAGAGCTGAAGCAGTAGATGGCCCAGTGGAGGTAGGGAAACACGTCGGCACTTGTCCACAAAACGGGATGGGATTTTGGATGTGATACAAATCTGAATAATGTTTTGAGTAGTAGGCGGGGCCAAAAATGTGATATTTGACTTGACGAAGAAGCTGATGTCCAATGAGAACCGGGGGGCAATTGTGGTCGCAAAGTTTGGTCCGCGGACACAAGGCACCACCCTGGGCCGCACATGGCAGCGCTGAAAAGTACCCTCCATTCAGGCCCTCACTTCGCTCCTCTTGCGTTTTCCATTATCTCCCACCCGTTTCTCTGCGGTGCTACTCGCGTTACTTTATTATTTCTCTCGCCACTTTTCATTTTCGACCACAACAATCGATTGCCACACCAATCTCTCCGTTTGTTCAAACACGCCACCTACTTCAAAACTGATTCTTTTGGTATTTCGTCAAGTATTCCTTTGCCTGCCATTCTACTCGTTTATGGTCACTTCTTCGATATTGTCCCAATTTAATGGGGGGTTTTGTTTTTTCCTCTTCAGTGGCTCTCGCCGACGTCCGTGGTGAGCTCCGGTTATCTCTCTGCGAGTACTACTTCTTTTCTCCATACCCACTGAATTGCGCAGCTTTGGCTCTCAGCGTTCTGCTTCTGTCCGACATTCTTTTCTGCTAGCAATACTGCACTGGGAACATCATTCCTTGTTCTCATGCAAGTTTTAAACTCTTTACCACTTGTTCAAGTGACCGCTGACAACTAATGCAGTGCTCTGCTAAGTATTACTACCACATTTAGTCTGCTTGTAGGGTACGGGGACAGAGATGCAAGTCTGGGACATAATCTTGTTTCTTTATCTGGAGGTGAGCATCACAAGGCTTCTTGTGTCACTTCTTCTTACCTTCTCCGTCTCTGTTGTCTGCTATCAAAGCAAGCTGATCTCGGCCATGCTTGTCAACATTCCTAGTGCTCTCTGCCCTCTCCCTGCATGGAAACCTCTCGATCTTGCCTGCTGTGTACCCGTTTCTCTCCTTTCTTGGACCTTGGCCACGTTGGTGCCACTTATGGAAACCAGACATCAATTTTAATTTACGTGGCAAAAGTCGCCGTTGGTTTCTCGTATTGGTTCTTTTGTTCTATCTGTCCTTTGCTTCCTGTCAATGCCTTTTGATTTTGCTCTCACCTGCAGTTTGTCTGCTGTGACTCTTTACAAGTCTTTCTGCTTGTGAGGTCTTTCCTTAAACAACCTCATCCATATCCCTAATTCTCTGCTGTCGCAACTATACTGCTGTTTCTTCCCGTTTGCTTCTGTCACCCTCATGGACCTTGACCACTCCAGTACTAGCTCTGACATATGTCTTGTCTTACACCATCTCTCATCCAGGTCTCTGTGGTGTCACTTTCTTCGATGCTCCTTTTTCCTTTCTCCATTTTTCACTCAATCCCTCAGTTTTGTTGATCACCCTTTTGTTAGAACCAGGGACTATTGAGTCACTTTATATATATATTCGGCATTCACACTGAAATATCTCCCCCAGCCATCCCCAGATCAGGACGCAACTTCACACTGAAGTTCTATACATAATTAGGAACCTGTGATAATATTTCCATGATTTTAGGAGCGGTTTTTACCCCACACTCTCTACCCGGCCCCATACCTACCCCAAGGGCCGGCTCACCTCATCTGGACACGTTGGGAAGGGGATACACTGGCATGTGATCTTTTATTCAGTTTATCTGTAATTATATTCTATTTTTATCATTTCCCCTGTGAAGTTTTCATACATATAGTTTCCACTACATATATGCGGATGTACCACGCGTACGGCCGCATTGGGCCGGCTTCTAACTTCACTCCATGAAGTTTTCACTTATAAATAAGTCTTCTGTTTTATATAAGATACGAGCACTTTGTAGTAGTATAAAAGGCAATTATAACTGCATCTTTTCTCCCCATCACACTAGCCTTTAGGCTACACTCGAATATCTTTGCCTCATGCTGAACCGGAAGGTTAAGCACCTAGCGCACTTTCTTACCTTGGACGAAAACACCGGTTACTCGTTGTACAGTAAGGCAGGGTCATAGTTGGGTTTCCAACACCATATTATAATATTATAAATCATCACATATTATATTTAACTTGTGGGAGGACCACAAATCGTTAAACCGGCGCTTTGGCGCCCAGGCTGGTTTCCCAGTAGGGCGCCTAAGCAAAGAGTAAACCCGGGACTCAGCTCCCAGTAGATTTACTATAGACTAGGATTTCCCCAATAGATAAATACATATAAAATCCTAGATAAATCCAGGAGATTATTGTCCTATTTGTCCAATCGACTCTCTGATATTATAGCCCGGGAAAACCCCAGGAAACCCTATCTGCCAGACCCAAATACACCCTTCTGTTTTAAATATGCTTCTCTTGGTATTTCTTCTTGAGCATTGATTTGCTTGCTATTCTACTCTTTTATGGTCGCTTCTATTTATCTGCTTTTTATCCATGGGTCCTTCATCTGCTCTGTTGCTGTTTCACCATGACCTTGCTTCCAACCTGGTCCTGCCTCAACTATCATAAATCTATGTCCTTGTAGGTTATAGGGGTAAGCATCGCAGGTTTCTTGTTTGACTATCTTCTCATCTTCTCCTTCTTGATTGTCTGCTATCAAAGCGACATCATCTCGGCCATACTCGTCAACATTCCTAGTGCTCTCTGCTCTCTTATTTACGAAAATCTCGATCTTGGCTGGTTGTGTGTACCCGTTTCTCTCCTTTCTTGGACTTTGGCCACATTGATGCCACTTATGGACCCGGACATCAATTTTGTTTTATTCAGCAACGATCACTGTTGATATCTTGTATTGGTTCTTGTGCTCCTTCTGTCCTTTGTTTCCTCTCAATGTCTTTTGATCTTGCTCTCTCCTTCACTCTACCTGCTGT
>QLPI01007750.1:0-15630 GCA_003314275.1 Chroogomphus rutilus | reverse complement strand
CAAGTCCAAAGCCAAAGTCCAAGTCTTAGTCAGCATGACACATTCACATCTCATCAGGTCACATCCCTGTCACATCATGTCATAATTACTCACATTCTATTTTCTTTCATACATTGCCGCTCACAAGTCACAGAACCTAGTCCAGCTGTGCTGAACAACTGCGCTAGACCCCACCAGAGAAAAGGACCAGTGAGCGCAGGCTTTTAGGTATTAATTACCTAGAGCAACTCTACAGCAGGTACGGTGCACACCCAACACCCATTGACCTGTAGGAAAAAACCCATGGGTTGATGGGTTTGGGTTTCCCATGGGTTAGGTATGGGTCAACTACATTTGACCCGTGGGTGACCCGTGCCATTCCCTACACATTCACTGACACGAACATGTCAATATGAACATACCAACATGAACACGCTGTATGTGCATGTGCCAACATGAATGCACTGTACGTGTACGCACCAACATGAATGCACCATATGCACACACGCCAATACCAATGTACCATATATGCACATGCTAATACCAACGTGCCATACACACATGTGTATGACACGCACACATGCAGTGCATTCATATCATATGTCATGTGCACATGTGGCACATTCATGTCATATGTCATGTGTGCATACAGCATGTTGACAGTAAAGCAATCGATCTCAACCATGTTCTAAATTAGACTCCGACGGCACTCATCCCATATCACCTCCCTTTCTTACAAGTCTATGGGTTTCTATTCCTTTTCTTGATCAAACACAATTTGCCAATCATCTTGACTAATTCATATCCCCTACGCCAACTCCATATTTTGTTGACGGTGTTTGCAATCAATTCCTCCCAATTCATATGCCAATTACAATGTCTTCAGCTCAAGGACATTTATGCTCTAAAATCAATTTCCCACCCCCAAGATCTCGTCATGTACCAAAGACTTTCACTGGATGCTATGATGAAGTCGACACATTTATAAACAAATTTGAAAACCTTGCCAAAACATACATGCTATCCAATGACGACTGCTTCAAATATATTTTGCGATATGTCAAATGTTCGGTTTGGGAGATTATTGAAGGTCTCCGGGAATATGCAGACAAGGATTGGACCAAGTTTGCAGACACCCTTTGAAGACTTTTTGACCATGTCAAAATGGACAAGCATTTCAAAGAGAAGGATCTTATCAATTTCATTTCCAAGTCACGCAAAGGATGCATCCAAAGTCTGTATGATTTTCACAGGTACCAAAGAAAATTTGCATGCATCGGTGGATGGCTTCACCAGAAGACCAAAATCAATGACCAGGAGTATAGGAAATATTTCTGGAAAGGCATTCCTCATTCCACTCAGAAACAACTTGAAGATCGCATGCTTCAGGTTAATTCCAAGCTTCCAAGATCCGATCCCTTCCCCATCGATATTATCATCGCAGCTGCGGACCATATCTTCGACATCTCTAGGTTTTATGATGAAGACTCTGATGATTCGATTGAAGAAGATTCTGATGATGAAGAAGATACCGACCCTTCATCTGACGAAGAAGATTCATCTAAGGAGAGCAGTTCAGAGGTATAGAGTTTGAAGAAGAAGAAATCCAAGGCCAAGCTGAAGAAGAAACTTAGGACAAAATCAAAGGCTAAGGATGAGCCTATAGTACACCCACCTTCCACAACTTCAAAGCATCTCAATGAAACAGATGAAGTTGCCAATCTCATCGATAAACTCCAATGTCTCAATCTCAGCGACCCTGGATATGCAGCACTATATTTTCGAATTATATCAAAAGCACCCAACACTTCTGGCTTTCTTACGAAGCCCAGACAACGTGCAGGTGAATCTTCACCTAGAGCCAATGCATCCACCATGAGTCCACCACAACAGACTAATAATGGCACGCTTGAATGTTTCTTTTGTGGAGAACAAGGACATGGACTTTGTCGATGCACACAAGCAGAAGTCATGATTAAAGCTGGCTCAATTATGAAGAGTCAAGATGGACACATTACTTGGCCAGATGGTAGCAATATCCTTCGTAATGGTTTGGAGACAATCCTCTCAGCAATTAATCGAGAACTAGCATTCAGGAGCCGTGTACAGGTTGATCATCCAGCCTCCACAAATGTTATTTGAGAAGCTTCCCCTTTGGAGCTTACATATCCAGCAGATGCATCGGACTATGAAGGATCAGATGATGAAGAAGATGAGAAAGTAGAAACCTTGGATCACAGACTAGTCTATGCACAAGAACTCTTTCCGGTTGTCAGGACCAAAGATACTAAGGACACCAAGAAGGACCAGCCTAAAGCATCCAAGTTTGAAGGCGTATTTCCTCCTTGTCGATCCACACCTCCTACCAAAGACAAGAAGAAGGAAGCCAACCCAGATCCGATAGCAGCAATGCTCTCTCCTCCACAATTTTATCCAGGAGAAGTTGTCATAAAAACCTATCACACGGACAGTGATGATGACAAAATCATTGAAGACATTGTTATGGAAGATGCTACTTTGGAACCAGTCTCAAAGAAGATAAAGCGAAAACAACCTTCGACTTAGAGAGAAGACAAAGCACCAAAGATTGCCAAACTTCCTAAACCGATCACATCGACTCCTCAGATCCTATCACAACCATCTCAACCAGCTCCTGTGCAACCCAGACCTCAATCTCAGTGTCAAAAAGACTTTGACTCTCAAGATCTTTTCACGAAAATATGTGGAACACCTATCACAATCTCTCTTCAGCAAATTCTAGGATCATCCCCTGCAATGGCAAAACAGATGCAACAATACCTTCGAGTTACTCATATTTCATCCAAACCACAAGTTAACAGCATTGGATGTGCAATGCTCCATGATCCTAATGGTGCTCATCTTATTTCACTTAGGATGACCTTTGACAATGATTATACAGTGGATACACTCATTGATTGTGGTTCAGAACTCGATATTATCAATTGACAAACCTGTATCAAAGCTCAACTCCCTATCAACACAAGTCTTACCACATACATGCGCGATGCAGGACAACATGACATGATTATGCAAGGAAAGTGCCACAATATCAGTCTCAAAGCAGGAAACCTCGTCACCACTACAGATCTATGGGTAGGAAGTAGAGTTCCCTTCTCCCTCCTTCTAGAAAGACCCTGGCAAAGACGAAACTGAATTTCCATTGATGAAAGAGAAACAGGCACTTGGCTCTGTCATCACAACCCTCATGGAGACATCATTTGGGAAACATGTGTAGTCCCAGCTTGACATGCAGAAGACTTCTTCAATTCAGCCCATTTTTTTGGAAAAGGCCCTCCATCTCCCAACATGATGATAGCCAACATGACACTCAACATGGAAGAAGAAGACCAGGAGAAACACAGGACTTAGCCACTCAAGAGACTATCCGGGATGACACTAAACTAACAACCGATACCCCTATACATCACTCTTTAATCATTAAACAATTCTCTCCACCTTCAGATGATCCTCAAGTTGAAAATACCCCTTATTCCTTTACCAACAGAAGATGTTACAGACCAGTAAATCAAAGAATTCACCCAATCCCAGCTACATTTCCAGAAGATGCTCATGTTATTCGTTGCTTTCCTGAAGATCCACTTTTATCCCTTCAACCTCTATCTCCAAATCCCCCAGAATTTGTACCAACAGAAAAGATTACCCATGATCGACTCAAGATTCTCAAGATCAATGAAGATAGTTTTCTATCAGCCGAAGAAGAAAAGTTATTTATCATGGTGTTTACCAACAACCCGAAGGTTTTAGCCTTTGCAGATTCAGAATGAGGAACCCTCAGTCATGACTACTTCTCTGACTATATTATGCCAGTCACCGAACATGTCCCTTGGCAAGATCCTCAGATTCCTATTCCCCCACCTCATATCAATGGAGTGTGCAAACTTATCCAGACAAAAATCGACACAGGAGTCTTTGAACCAAGTCAAGCTTCATATCGCTCATCTATCTTTTGTGTCCCTTGAGTCAATGCCACACTCAGAATTGTTATTGACCTTCAAACTCTAAACAGTTACTCAATCAAAGATGCTAGAATTCCTCCAAGTCTCGATCCCTTTGTGGAACCATTCGCAGCACATTCCATTTATTCATGTTTTGATCTTTTATGGGGATACAATGCTTGCATCATTCATCCCAAGAGTCCAGACCTTACATCATTCCAAACACCACTAGGACTCTTTTGTTATTGCTCACTGCCAATGGGTTACACCAATGCAGTTGCCAAATTCCAGAATTGTACCACATTCATCCTCCAACATGAAATTCCCCACAATGCCGATGTTATGATAGACGATATTGGAATCAAAGGACCTCTCACTCGATATTAAATGCCAGATGGATCATATGAAACAATTCCAGAAAATCCTGGCATACGAAGATTTGTTTGGGAACATGCTGTTATAGTCAACTGAGTTTTACATCGTCTTGCTCATGCAGGTGCAACCATTTTACCAAGAAAATCACAAGTTGCCAGACCAGAAATCACCATTGTTGGTCAAAGAGTCAATTATGAAGGACGACTCCCAGATAACTCTCGAATTTCCAAGATTCTCAAATGGCCTATCCCTCAGAATGTATCTCAACTCAGAGGATTTCTTGGATTAGCTGGCACGATGCATATATGGATTGAAAATTATTCCAAAGTTGCATGACCACTTAACCAACTTCTCAGAAAAGACATTCCCTATATTTGGACAGATCAACAACAAGAATCCATGGATTATCTCAAACAAGCCATTTACAATTCACCAGCCCTATTACCAATCGACTACAAATTGGGAAGACCCGTTATTCTTTCAGTTGACACATCAAACATTGCCATCGGATATATCATTTCACATATTGATGACAAAGGAAAGAGACACCCAGTTCGTTTTGGTTCCATCCCTATCAATACTCGAGAGTCAAGATACAGTCAATCTAAACTCGAACTCTTTGGACTCTATCACACACTATGCCAAAGTCACTTTCATCTTTCTGGTGTCAAGAACCTATACATTGAGGTCGATGCCAAATATATCAAAGACATGATCAATCATCCTGATCTTCAGCCAAATGCTACACTCAACCGTTGGATTGCAGGCATTCTGTTATTTGACTTTAGACTCATCCATATTCCAGGATCTCAGCATATTGGTCCCGACGCATTATCTTGATGGCTTCCTGCAGATGATAATACTGATGTCAACCAAGATATGGAAGACGATTGGTTCAACAAAGTTTATCTCAACCTTTCAGATCAAATAAACCCTTCAAATGAATCATTCTCAAGAAAAGGGTGGAAAAAGGTTCCCCAAGTTGGAGATTTGTTGATTCAAGAAGTTTTCCTTCATCAGATGTTCACTTTCCTCACTGACCTCAAAATTCCATCATTCTCAAAGCCAAGTCTTCAAAAAACTTTCCTAAACAAAGCTCGATACTATTTTCTCCAAGAAGGCAAGATGTGGAAGCATACCCTATCTCGACCATTACAAGTCATACTGGATCCCAGTTTACACACTCAAATCCTTCGACATTCACATGACAATTTAGGACATCGAGGAGTTCATTCTACAGCCAAGACCATATCAATTCGATTTTGGTGGCCCTCCTATTACAATGATGTTATCAAATATGTTCGTTCATGTCACCAATGTCAAGTTCGCTCAACCTACAAAGTCCACATTCCCCCCACAATTTCTACACCAGCCACACTATTTTCCAAAGTCTACATCGACATCATGGTTATTCCAAAAGCTCAAGGATACCACTACATAGTTGCAGCACGAGATGACCTTTCAGGAGCAGCAGAAGGACGCAAACTCAAGAAAGCATCAGCACGTGCAGTATCACAGTTTATCTTTGAAGAACTTATTTGTCGCTATGGCAGTATTGCAGAGATTGTCACAGACAATGGCTCAGAAGTCAAAGGAGCAACCTCTGAACTCCTTCGTCGTCATGGAATCCCTCATATTCGAATCTCTCCCTATAATTCACAAGCCAATAGAGTTGTAGAAAGAGGACATTTTACGATTTGTAAAGCCCTTATCAAGGCATGCAAAGGAAATGTTTCTCGGTGGCCAGATCTAGTTCATCATGCATTCTTTGCTGATCATGTTACAGTCATAAAGGCAACAGGATTCTCTCCCTACTATCTTCTTTATGGAGTCGATCCCATTCTTCTCCTTGATCTCTTTGAAGCCACATATCTTGTCTCAGGCTTTTGGAAGAACCTTTCAACAGCAGAACTCATCGCATTATGAATACAACAACTTGCCAAACATGATGAAGATATTGAACAAGCTTTACAGATACTCTATCGATCATGGCTCAAAAGCAAACTTGAATTTGAGAGATGATTTCAGAGAAGGTTATGGCATGGAGAATACCAGGCAGGAGACCTTGTGTTAGTGCAGAATTCTAGAGTGGAGAAAGAGTTAGACCAGAAGACAAAGCCTCATTATCTTGGACCATTTGAAGTAGTTCGATGTACCAAAGGTGGATCCTATGTCCTCAAAGAACTCGATGGAACACAGTCACGAAGAGGAGTTGCTGTTAAGATTTCAACATACTTACAGTTCAAACAGCTCCTTTTGTTACAGTCGCCAAGGCACCACAAGTGGGACAATGTATGTGGACAATAGTTAGATTTATATCTCTTTTGTTCTTTTTCTTTTGTTCCTTCATCTTTTGTTCTCTTATATCCTTTTGTTCTCCCATCTATAAGTACAGACCCCTTCTCACCGAGTCACTTCAGATCTTCACAACGAAGTCTGAAGTGAGTGTCATTTCTCTGATTTTTACTTTTTCTTAAACTTACATTGTTTCCTAGTCTATTTGTGTTTAGGTAGTTATTATGCACAGAGATCTTCACGACGAAGTCTGAATCTATTTGTGTTTAGTTTTTACAGTTGCAGCATTTCGACTTCTTCCCTATCATTCTCAAGACAGAAATCCATTACCACCTCACGAGCTTACCTTGGACCAAGATTCCGATGTTTCTGAAGATTCACCAGATGAAGATCCTGATGAAGAGTAGAGTTGACCGGGGACAGTCAAATTTTCAAGAAAAGGATGAATGACAGTAAAGTGATTGATCTCAACCATGTTCCAAATTAGACTCCGATGGCGCTCATCCCATATCACCTTCACTGTCGCAACATCACACAGCCAACCATTCTATTCAGTACTCCAATCTTCAGACTCCCATTATATCATCATGTCTTCTTCAGAACCTAGTCCAGCTGTGCTGAATGACTGCACTAGATCCCACCAGAGAAAGGACTGGTGCATGCAGGCTTTTAGGTATTAATTACCTAGAGCAACTCTACAGCGTTCATGTCATATATCGCATGTGCATATGGTACGTTCATGTCATACATCACATGTGCATATGGTACATTTGCGTCAGCACATACAGGTGTGGCATGTACCCAACACCTGTCGACCTATGGGAAAAAACCCATGGGTTGATAGGTTTGGGTTTCCCATAGGTCGGGTATGGGTCACTGTCAAGCTTCGGGAATGCCGAGAGGTCGGACGGGGAATGGCCAAGTCCTGCAGGCCAGGAGTAGTAGCTTTGGCTTCAACGTACTTGTGTATTGCACCCTACTTGCCGTGTGTGCCACCAATTTGGGACAGAGGGAATACTTGGAGAGTGCCAAGGGTGCTGGCCCAAGTAGAGGACTTTACAGAGGAAGGAGAAGGTAAGGGGCCTAAGCCTAGTCGATACCCAGAATGAGGAAATATGTACATGCATGCCCTACTTATATAGGTTTTAAGAAGCAACATGTGGAAAAAGGAATGTGGGACAATAAGATATGCAGAGCATGTGGGTATTGTCCACAACAAGTAAAATTAGAATGAAGGAATGTAGATGGGAATAGAACAATAAAAAGATAGAATAATAGGAATGTGGCCAGGGATAGGACAATAGGGAGTGCTCGACTATAAAACAATAGGGTTGAGGCCGAGGATAGAGCAAGGACAGGAAGTCCCGAGGTGAGGCAGATCGAGGAATGAGGAGTAGGTGTGGTAGGATTAATAGATGGTGAATGGCATAGAGTATGTGAGGGGTAAGGATAAGGAATGTGGATGGTGGATGTACTGAGCTGAGACTGGCATACCAAGTGACATGCATGCAGCATGGACACTTGTATGTGGACATAGGATGACTGCTCAGTTGGCACTGCCAAATTACTGGGATCTCAGTACATGTACTTGACAGTCACCCACATTTGACCTGTGGGTGATCTGTGCCATTCCCTACCTGTCCTCTGCCAACTACTAGGGTGGCTCCTAATGTCTCTCTGATTTCTACCCTCACAAACTTGGTACAGGAGTTATCTGTCAAGACTTGGTGAGGCCGAGAAACGGTCAATGTCCTATAGGCCATTTGGGGTGGCTAGGCTTCAATGTGCTCGTGTGTTATGCCCTGCTGTTCCATGCATGCCACTTATTTGGACAGGAGGGATACTGGTAAAGGGGCCGAGGGCGTCAGCTTGAGTGAAGGACTTAGACAGGGAAAAGGCGGATGAAGGGGTCTAAGCCAAGTTGATATTCTGAGTGAAGAACTCTCTACATACATTCGCTACTTATATGGGTTAAGAAGCAAGATATGGAACAGGGTGGCATAGGAAATGGAGAACAATAAGGTATGAAAAACCATGTGGAGGCATTGTTCATAGTTAATAAGAATAGAATAAGAAATGTAGGCGAGAATAGAATAATAGAGTATGGCTGAGAATAAAATAATAAAGGAGTGGATGAGAATAAGACAATGGAGGAAAGGCCGAAGATAAAACCATAGGGCCATGATTGAAATAATAAGTGGACTTTGAGTGTCATGGGGGAAGACGGGTAAGGAAGTGGTTGGGGAATGAGAGGATAATGGGAGGTGGAGGGGATAGGTGGGAGAGATAGTCTAGGCGTTGTATCGGATATGCCGAGCCGAGACCACATGGTAGTGAGGATAGTATGAGTAAAGGTTGGTTGGTAGGTTGGTAGGTCGGTAATACCGAGTGAATCAGAGCTCGGTATCGTGGACTTGACATTATCTGAGGTTGTGGGGCATGTTAGGGAACAGGGGATGATCCCTTGATAGTCTGGTCACTTCCCAACCAGTTCAATGTGTAGGAATCCAAACCTCTCCTCCAAGGAAAAATCCAACTTAAAATCAGTCTCATCTGGACTACTAAAAAAATATTATAATATTTAGCTGGCCATTTAAGAGTGAATTACCTTTAAGTAATTAACTCTTAAATCATCAAGCTCTTCAAGCCCAAGGAAAACCTCCAAAAAAAAACACTTATATTTTTTGCTTATTTTCTATTTGGACCCACAAGGACCCACAGCCAGGTGCCAAACAATCATACATGGAAAATGGTGCCAAACTGCTGGCTTAAGCTCTCAAGACTCAATTGTACAACAAATTCCTGGGTTTACATAATAACTATTATACATAAAGGGTAGCCCAGAAGCACGACTCACATACTATTAATATTTTGTGACTTGACCAGTCATGAGACTACCAGTTGTGGGAATATGACTCATTAGTGACTACAGGATGACTCGTAACTTCTACAGGCTTCTAGGACTTTCCATTCCTTTCCACACCCTTCCACTAATTTCAGAAAAGTCTTGCCTTATCGGGGAGTTACATAATCAGCTTAGAATTAGTATATATAGACACTAGTTCTGTAGCATAATAATCAACCAATCTTACTCTTATCTATAATCCACTGGATTATCTAGTACAACTAGCACTCTTATATAAGTCGGTCCAAAGACCACTTAGGTACATTGGTCCGAAGACCAGTTGCCACCCTTTCCATCAAGAGGTCTGAAGACCAAATGGCAAACAGGAGGTTCATTCCGAAGAGTGAAGCTCACTCTTCTACCAAAGTGGAAGTTTCTCAGCTATAACAGAAAAGGTACGCAAAAACATAGTAAAAGAACTAAACTCAGATTATACAGAATATCAAGTGGAAATAATCCTAGGCAAGGGTAGAACTAATAGTTTATGCTCGTAAACTATTATTCCTACATGTAATTGACAAGGTACCTGCCAAGGCCCCCTCTAAACAATTCTTTTTGGACAACAACCTGGACTGGCATTCACTTGCTATTGTCTTGTCGGAGAACTTGATTAGGCTTTGTTTACACCAAAGTTTTGTCATGCTTCTCGGGTTAAATCATCAATGGTTCCAAAACAGGGCAGCTTCTGGGAAAGATAAGGGAAGTTAAGAGCAAGGTCAGTGTCAAGTCCACGATACCATGCTCTGATTTACTCGGCAGTACCAACCAACCAACCCTTACCCATATCATCCCTCACCAGTGTGTGGCCTCGGCTCGGTACATTCGGTTGATCATTTGGTTCATTATCCCTTTCCCACCCTCCTATTCTTTATCATTCTTTTATTCCCTATCCTTCCCCTTGCCTATTTACCCTCGGGACACTCACCATTCATTGCCACTCAGCAGTGGCCCTATTGTTTTATGTTTGGCCACTTTCTATTGTTCTATTTTCACTCACTCTTTTGTTCTCAGTCATACTTCATTGTTCTATTGTTGTCCACATTCCTTGTTCTATTCTTGATCATTGTGGACAATACCTCCACATGATTCTTCATACCTTATTGTTCTCCATTCCTTGTGCCACTCTGTTCCACATCTTACTTATTAGCCTATATAAGTAGCCAATGTATGTAGATGGTTCTTTATTCTAGAAATCAACTAGGTTTACGCCTTCTTGTCCTCCCTTCCCCTGTCCCAAGTCCTTTACCTGGGCCGACACTCTCAGCACTCTCCCAGGTATCCCTCTGTCCTAAATTGGTGGCATGCATGGGAAGTAGGGTGCAACGCACGAGCACGTTGAAGCCATGCCACTATTCCCGGCCTGCAGGACTTGGCCACTCCTCAGCATTCCTGGAGCCTGACAGTCAGGAGGATATGAGAACATGTAGAGAGATTAGAATATTTAGTGCTTGGAGATAGAAAAAGTGATGAGATGTTATGGCCTGTACCACTCAAATAAACCCATTACAGTTCCACAACTGCCCACACCTTTTCCAGGGATTTTTCTGACCACAATTATCAGGAACAATCATCCTCTGACTGCATTTCCATGAGTCCATCTCAACAACCCAAAGTTCTGCAATCCTAATTTCCTATGATTCCATAACCAAGGTTCTACCCTTGCGGTAGGCATCTCAAAGGATCACCACATACCTAACTCCCTTGTTCTTTGCTTTTTATTAACCCCTTGTATTTCCTCCCTCCCCTTGTCTTTAGACCAGATAGTAGAAAATACAAGGAGTAGTTACATGTATATAACCTCCAGTCAACTGGACTATTCACCAGTACCAATATTAACTTAATTTGCATCTGTGAAGTACACATACCGAGTATCCGGTAACTTGGCAGTGCTGACTGAGTAATCAGTCTATGTGTTTTGGAACCATTGATGATTTAACCCGAGAAGTATGACAAAACTTTAGTGTGAATAAAGCCTAATCAAGTTCTCTGACAAGATGATAGCAAGTGTATGCCAGTCTGGGTTGTTGTCCAAAAAGAATTGTTTAGAGGGGGCCTTGGCAGGTACCTTGTCAATTACGTGTAGGAATAATAGTTTATGAGCATAAACTATTAGTTCTACCCTTGCCTAGGATTATTTCCACTTGATGTTCTATACAATCTGGGTTTAGTTCTTTTACTATGTTTTTGCATACCTTTTCTGTTTTAGCTGAGAACCTTACACTTTGGTAGAAGGGTGAGCTTCACTCTTCGGAATAAACCTCAGTTTTGCCAATTGGTCTTCGGACCGACTTACAGTAGGGGACAAAACCATTCAAGTATTTTGAACATTTGTGTTGTACTGTAAATAACGGGAGGATTACATAATCAAAAAATATGACGTAATTAGTGGAGATAGCCCTGCTTCTGAACTTGTGGTCACAATCAAGATGATTATGTAACTCTCAATATTCATTGAGATATTAATTATTTGAAAAAATGAAGCATTTGAACGGTTTTGTCCCTCACAGTTATTAATGCAATAAATTGTATATACAGGGCTGGGAATAACATGACAAGTCACGTGACATCATGTGAACCTTTTAATAGTTTGTTTCTGTCAAAACAAAGCCAAACATCCCTTGTTCAGAACTATGAAGCCTCTCTCTGCTGCTAAAGTTGACTCTATCATCCAATTGCTCAAAACTGGTCATTCTAGCCACTACATCTCCTCTTACCTTGGTGTCTCTGTTGGCTCTATCTCTACCATTCACAGGAAACACTGTCCTGATATACCCAAGGCCACTGGTGGTTGCCCATCCAAGATATCCCCCTCCAACATCCACATATCATATCGCTCATGCAAAGAGGGAAGATTGAGAATGCAACCCAGGGTACCCAGGTGCTCAAAAACATTCTCAATGAACCAGTGACATCCAAGACTGTAAGGAGGAACCTGAAGAAGGCTGGGATAAAGGCAGTTGTAAAGAGAAAGAAGCCACTTCTTAGTGCAAGGTATAGGAAGGCAAGGAGGGAGTTTGCAGAAGCTCATCTAGAGTAGACTCTAGAGGACTGGAAGCATGTTGTCTGGTCAGATGAGACTAAAATCAATCCAGATGAGACCAAAATCAATCCAGATGAGACCAAAATCAATCAATTGGTATCAGATGGAAGGAAATGGGTGTATAAAAAAGCTGGAGAGCCTTTGAATGATAGGCTAGTTGAGGGACACTGAAGTTTGGTAGAGGTTCTATGATGGTATGGGGTTGTATATTGTAGGAAGGACATGGCTATGCTGCCAAAATTGATGGAAGGATGGATGGGGAGTTGTACAGGCAGATTTTGGATGATGAGCTTCAGGCTAGCCTGGAGTATTATGGTAAAGATGCTACTGACATTATTTTTCAACAGGATAATGACCCTAAGCACACGTGCAAGATGGCCACTGAGTGGTTTTCTGACCATGGCTATGAGGTCATGAAGTGGCCAGCTCAGTCTCCTGACCTAAACCCCATTTAACACCTCTGGACTATTGTCAAAAAATGCTTTTCTGACTATGAACACCCCCCTAGTGGAGTGCATGAGCTATGGGAGAGGATTGGAGTGGAATGGGAGAAGATAGAGCCAGAGGTGTGTCAGAAGTTGATTGAGAGCATGCCTAGAAGGGTGCAGGCAGTGATGAGAGCAAATGGGGGCTTTACCAAGTACTGATATATACCATTTCTTGTTTAAAAAATGTGAGGGACAAAACCGTTCAAATGCTTCATTTTTTTAAATAATTAATATCTCAATGAATATTGAGAGTTACGTAATCATCTTGATTGTGACCACAAGTTCAGAAGCAGGGCTATCTCCACTAATTACATCATATTTTTTAATTGTGTAATCCTCCTGTTATTTACAGTACAACACAAATGTTCAAAACACTTGAACGGTTTTGTCCCCTACTGTATATAAGAGTACTTGCTGCACTGGATAATCCGGTAGATCATGGATAAGAGTAAGATTGATTAAAGGTTGCTTTTTACACTACAGAACTAGTCTCTATATATACTAATTCTAAGCTGATTATGTAACTCCCCGATAAGGCAAGACTTTCCTGAAATTAGTGGAAGGGTGTAGAAAGGGATGGAAAGTCCTGGAAGCCTGTGGAAGTTACAAGTCACCCTGTAGTCACTAATGAGTCATATTCCTACAACTGGTAGTCTCATGACTGGTCAAGTGATGAAATATTAATAGTATGTGAGTCGTGCTTCTGGGCTGACCTTATATATACAGTATAGTAGACTTCCTTGATATAGGATACCTCCTTGATACAAATTGATTTTCCAAAGTCTATTCTCATTCCAGTGATACAGGGTTTTGCACACAGAATCTACTATATATAAGCAACATATAAGCCAAACCACATAAGGGAGGGAGAAGAATTGCATTCAGGAGGAATTTATCTTCATCTAAAATTTACTCAATTTTGATACATATAATCTTAAATCAGTGATTGCTCAAATTTTCTGAGAGGTATTGTCATAAGGTGTTCACATTAGGGAAGCTATTTATCTTCTATTGCTAATTACAAAAACTCCAAGTGGGATTTGACCTAAATTGATCTTAATCTGACCACAAAGATATTAGGGCTACCAAAGTGTGACATGTGACATGCTAATAATACAAAGAAATGGATGACTAATCACACCAGGCCGCAAATTCCATGCACGGAGAATTAGGTGTCACGCTTGTATCAAGGACCTATACCTGTGACATTTTGACCTGTTCTACAAAATAATTTACTCTGCCACAACAAAAGCTTTTTTGCCCCCATAATATAGAGCAAAAATGTTCTCAAAACACTTCTTAGCTGTAATATAATTTTTTTTTAATTTAATCTACGAAATTTTGAGCTAAAATTGGGCTTGACTGAAATCTGTATCAAGGAAGTCTACTATACTGTAATAGTTATTACATAAACCCAGGAATTTGTTGTACAACTGAGTCTTGAAAGCTTGAGCCAGCAGTTTGGTACCATTTTCCATGTGTGATTGTTTGGTGCCTGGCTGTGGGTCCTTGTGGGTCCAAATAGAAATAAGCGAAAAATATAAGTGTTTTTGGAGGTTTTCCTTGGGCTTGAAGAGCTTGATGATTTAAGAGTTAATTACTTGAAGGTAATTCACTCTTAAATGGCCAGCCAAACATTATAATATTTTTTAGTAGTCCAGATGAGACTGATTTTAAGTTGGATTATTCCTTGGAGAAGAGGTTTGGACTCCTACATATAGAACTGGTTGAGAAGTGTCCAGACTTCAAGGGATCATCCCCTATTCCCTAACACTATGTCCATACACAAGTGACCAAGCTGCTTGCAAGTCACTTGGTACCTCGGTCTCGGCTCAGCACATCCACCATCTACACTCCTGACCCCCAACCCTCATTCACCCTTCCTCATTCATCATCCATTAATCCCACCCTGTCTACTCCTCACCCCTGTGCCTGTCTACTTCAGTCCTTGTTTTATCCTCAGCCATGACCCTATTGTTTTATAGTAGTTCACTTCATATTGTCCTATTCTTGCCCACATTCCTATTATTCTATTTTCATTGTTCTGTCTTTGTTTACATTCCTCCATTCTATTCTTGATCATTGTGGACAATACCCCCACATATTCTGCATACCTTATTGTTCTTCATCCCTTCTTCCACATCCTGCCTCTTTGTTACATACCATTACAATGGTTGGTGAATACATGTAATAAGTTGCTGTTTAAATAGTGCCCACAGACTAATGCCAGATAACCTGGCATAGTGGCCTTTTGGCCCAGTTGGAAGAGCACATTACTGTGGGAATTTGTTGCCTTTCACAGTATGTGTTATGGCCCATGCAGCCAAACAAACCCACATTGAACCCCACAACCACCCGCACCATTTCCGGGACCTTTCTGATCGACCAAAGCCGGAATAACCGATTTCCAGATGTCCGACATACATTCCAAAGTTCCGCAATTCCGAACCTCCGAAGACTCCGAAGTCAAGGTTCCGTTACTTTGATAACCGACGCACAGGACCATCGTGTACCTCACTCCCTTGTTTTCTCCCTTATATTAACCCCTTGTACTCTCCTTCTCCTTGTTTT
>QLPI01007747.1:30054-62192 GCA_003314275.1 Chroogomphus rutilus | reverse complement strand
AAATAGGTATATTTTCGAATATACACTCAGTTATTGACTATACTGAGGAGATAAATAAAATAACTGCCTAAAGAATTCTTCAATCCTACTGCACTTGCTCATAATCTCATCAGAAGATGCCGAGATTGTTGGTCCAAGTGAAGGACTTTTAGACAAGAGAAGGGTAGACAAGAGGGTGCGGTCAAGCCCGTAACACCGAGCACTGACTCACTCGGGAATACCGACGAACCGGCCCTTACCATCTCCCACTACCACATGGCCTCAGTTCGGTACACCCGGCACATCGTATGGACCACTCCTCTCATCCATCCTTCTTCATTGTTCCTTCACCCCCTATCCACTCCTTAACCCGTTTCCCCCAAACAACATGACGGCCACTCATTGTCCTGGCCACTGCCATTGTTTTATCTTCGGCCGTCCTCTATTGTTCTATGCTCGCCCACCATTTCATTATCTTATTCTCAGCCATACTCCATTATTCTAATTTCGCTTACATTCCTTATTCTATTTCTGATCACTGTGGACAATGCCTCCATGTGGTTACCTCATACCTTATTGTCTCCATTCCTTACGCTACCCTGTTCCACATCTTGCTTCTTAACTATAAAAGTAGTGGGATGTATGTAGATAGTTCCTCACTCAGAATATCAATTGATTCGCACCCCTTTGTCCGCTCTCTATTTCTAAAGTCCTTTGCTTGAGCCGACGCCCTCGGCATCCTCTCAAGGCTCCTCTCACTATCCAAATTAGTGGCACGCACAGAACAGCAGGGCGCAACGCATGAGCACGTTGAAGCCTAGCCACCCCGTAACGGTTTGCAGGACTTAACAGATATCTCGGTGTCACCGAATCTTGACAGGTGCAAACCAAGTTGATATTCAGAGTGAGGGACTATCTACATACATCTGCTACTTATATAGGTTAAGAAGCAAGATGTGGAACAGGGTGGCATAAGGAATGGAGAACAATAAGGTATGAAGAATCATGTGGAGGTATTGTCCACAGTAATCAAGAATAAAATAGGAAATGTAGGTGAGAATAAAATAATGAAATATAGCTGAAAATAGAATAAGGAGAGGGTGGATGAGAATAGAACAATGAAAAAACAGCCAAAGATAAAACAATAGGGCAGTAACTGGATAATAAAGGAATAACAATTGTTCCTAGGGGAAACAGGTAAGGCAAGGGATGGGTAAAGAGGGAATGGTGATGGATGGAGGGTGTGGGACGAGAGTGGTGAACTATATGATGTACTGAATGTACCAAATGTACCAACCTTGTCACTGGTGAGTGGGTAGGGGTCAGTCGGTCAGTATTGCTAAGTTAATGGGTACTCGGTACATGTACTTGACAGTACCTATGGTTTCTTGCTGGGTATGAGGTTGGTGTGATGGGTTATCTGAAATGTGTAGATTCTAACCTGCCATGTTCTTGGGTGCCCATATAATGACCACTGGCACAGGGTATAACACATACCTGAACTGGGTTGGGTCAGTCTGATCACAGTCTATTCGGTAAATTTTGGCACATCTGCCCCAAATGACCTTCCCCCCACAATCTGCCACCATATGCCTCACATTGTACCTCTGTACTTGAGGTATTGGCAGAGCTTTCACTTCATGTCCCACATCTATTTCCCTGCTATTAGTATTCCATCCCTGATAGATAGGTTGGCTGGCCCTGGTAGTGGAAGACCTTGCTATCAGGTGGATGGTTGGCCTTTGATCCACCTATGGGTGAACTTTATCCACTATGTTGAGATGAAGCTGTTGGCTGGCAATTTAGAATCACATTCAGTCATTCTTTGTTCTGCTAGGGCATCAGATAAGTCATTAACCAGGACATATTCCACAAGCACAGATACTGCTCTTTACTTCACCACTGAGGTAACACTGAACTTCTTGATGAATGCCCCTTTGTCCACCTGGATCCATTTGGCTCCCTGTGGCTTGCTCAGGTGTAGCATCCCATTCATTACTATTTTGGCTCCATGAATATTACCTCCACATCCCCTGTGAGCTCCTTGAGGGGTGTCATAGCCTCATTGGCCTTGGTGTCCAGCTCCCATTCTGAAAATGTCCCTAAGGCCATTCTGTTCTGTGCTTGGATATTTGTCACTCAACACCTGGCACTCCCTTCCCTTTGCTGTTGCTAGGTTACTCGGGTGGAAGAGTGGGATGTTGCCTCTGTAGCACTGCTGCATACATTGTGCCTGTTGCCACACCACCTGCCCCCATCTCTCGTGCATGGTTTGTCTCGTTTATCTCTGCTGCCGCCTTCTGAGCCTGCTTTGCTGTTGCCTGCTGAGTGTGCTCTGCTGCTGCCTTCATTGTCTCCATGATGTCTTTGGCAGTGTCTCGGGCATCACTAAGCCTGGAAAAACAAGGGTTAGGCTCTTCTTGACATATTGCATCATTACGGCTGCTGTTCTCTGTTGAAATGAGGGGCGGAAGGAGCGGGAAAGGGGAGAGGGGGATAGCGGTAGAGCGGGAAGACAAGAGACCGGCAGCAGGAACAGGCGGACAGGACGGCCGAGGAACACGAAGAAAAGGAACCCAAAGTGCATATACAATTAGTAATGAACCATAGACAAAAAACCGTCACGACTTACGCAACATTACGACTCGAAACGGGGGGATGACAACGTTGGACACGATACGTGCGCGCAGCAGGAACGAAAGGGACACAGGAACAAGGCTAGAGGGTGAGACGCGAAGGAGTAGAGCATGATTAGTAGAGGAAAGATTCACGATGGGGATGGACTTACATGATGGAATATGACACACGATCGCACCGGGACGTATATACGCGGTATCTGAAGAGAGGGAATGACGAGATATGAATGAATTCCGATCGAGGTAGGATCCAGGGTAGATACTCACCAAGGACAATAAAGATTGCGTGGTATAGCATAGTTCAATACGAGGACGCGGTCGATGATGTGGAAGGGGAATCAGAAATCAGGACGGCGACCCTGCATCCGGATCTATAACGCCAGCGCCGCATTAGGAAAACTTTATTTTTCACACCATTTTCCATTTAGATATAAAAACTAGATAGTTACTAGAATATACTTCACTTCTAGTCCCATCCGTGTTTCGATCGATCACTGAACTCAACGTTTGCGTGTGCAACAGAGTCTTCGAACCAACGAATATTTCAATCATCTTGTCAAGTGCCCGGACACACCGGGATAATCCCCTTAGGTGTAGTACACCGTGTCTATAGTGTTTTCTATCACACGCCTCTGCATTTCAAGCATCCCACAGCACTTATTTCCATCCGATCGACTACGCGACATCTTTCCGGATCAGTGCCTAAAGATAACTCGTCGGCCATATCACCGCATATACAAGAATAATAAATCACACACGCACAAAGACAATACAGAAAACATATCAAAGAATAACACATAGCTACGCCACCATTTCCCCCAACTTTTAACTATTATTCTCTAGGCGGCACTGTCCATCACAACCATAACCACTGCTCAAATACTATACAACCCCAATCCGCATAAGAATGTGAGAGGGGTGTGCCTTGGTTAATGTTGATTATAATTTACTAGTTATAAATATAGGACAGATATAGGGAGGAAAATTGGGATTTTTGTGATTAAATTTTTGTAATAAATACATGGTTGTTATACAGTGGATCTTGCGGCGCGTGAGGGTCGGGGCTGGAGATGCTGAGTGAGGGTAATTGAAGGAGATGGTACGAGGTACGAGGGATGGCCCCTTGGTTGCAACAGTGTGGGCTATGCTGCCAGCGAGTGTCTTAAACAATCTCTGCAATTCACTGTGAGGAGCATTCATGGAAGGCGTCAAAGCGATCATTAAAGCATCTTGGATTCATTGTTCAAAAGCCCCGATTGAGTGGTTGCACCCCCAAGAAATTGAATTATTTGGAAAAAAAGGTTTACTTGCAGTGGACGGATATACGATGAAGCATAGAGTCGGAGCTCCGTGGTACTCTCAGGTTCCAAAACGGGATGGAAGGAGTGATGAAAGACGTTCTATCGTCCCCATGAACAATCAGCCGAAGAAGGTTACACCACGAGGGCCGCTTCTGAGAACCAGGTTTCTCAGCTATCAAGCGGCGGAACTGGTAGTCACAACAGAAGTCCAGTTCCAAATGGTATGTCCTCTTTGACTCAGACATGGCTGACTTCCAGATGCTATCCTCTTGGAATAGCACATATATCCTATTCCAGCCAGGTAGGCAGACTCTCAGCAACTTACTCAACTTGAACCATGAGCAAGAAGGATAAGTACTTCAGCCCTCTGTCTTGTGAAATAGGTAAATTAGTCAGATTTTTAGAATGAAAAACTATGATTAGGTCCCATTCATGCTTGAGAGACAAATTTTGAGTGAGTTGTTCATTTGATTTTTATTCAGTATTATAAATATGTACAAACTAAGTTGAGAGGAGGTTGCAGGATTAAGATCTACAATAACAAAAAGGCCTGAATGATATCCAAAGCATGAGGCCTGAATGATATCCAAAGCATGCTTTGGAGGTAGAGAAAGCATGTGTATAGAAGCCGCGAAATTCTGGGGGAAATGAACAAGGCTCAAGTGGAGGGTAGGTAAGAATCCAGTCCTTATCCCAAGATAGAGACACCTGATGCTCCTTTGAAGGCACGAGTTGAAATTCGCCCGGGAATATATGCGAGACTCGGCATCCGTCTGGCAATGTGATGGAAGTGAATGTTGAACATGCAGTCAATTGTTGACCAGTGATGATGTTCCAGATACGAATTGTGTCGTCCCATGAGCCAGAGACGACATGCGTTCCATCAGGGGATATGGCAACGGATGTCACTCGTCTGGAATGTCCCCTAAGTACATGCTCTGCTATCCCCGTATTGGCACTCCATATCCGAACCGATTTATCGTACGAACCTGACACAACATGTGCAGCATCGGTAGAGACGCAGCTCACTATCCCCGAATGTCCCTTGAGTATGTGCTCAATCTTCCCTGTCCTGGCATTCCATATTCGGACGGACTTGTCCATTGAACCGGATACCACACGTTTGCCGTCACGTGAAAACGCAACACAGAACACTTGGCGGGAATGACCCTTCATTTCCCAGTTTAAATTTCCGGTAGCTACAGTCCAGATCCGCATTGACTTGTCGAGCGAGCCAGAGGCGATTTGTTTCCCATCAGGAGAGAAGGACACGCTGATTGCCCCACCCGAATGTCCCTTCAGCACACGCTCTATCTCCCCCGTATTGGCATTCCATATCTGGATCGAGCCGTCGACTAACCCAGACACAACCCGCGTTCCGTCAGACGAAAATTTCACTGACATCACCGAACTGTCCCCCTGAACGACACCCAAAACACTGTGGCTCTGTGTTTCTGGTTCAGACTCCGATTCTCTGGTAGTCAAATTCCAAATCCGGGCAGAGCTATCTTTGGCGCCAGAGACGATGCGTGTCCCGTCACGCGAGAAGCCCACAGACAACACCGCACCCGCATGTCCCTTCAGCACACGTTCTATCTCTCCCCTCCTCGCGTGCCAGATATGGATCGAGCAGTCGACCAAGCCAGCCGCGATTTGTGTCCCTTCAGGTGACCAGGAAACGGATATCACGTGACTCGAATGACGTAGGGTACGCTCTACCTCCCCGCTTGTTGGCGCAGCGATCTGAGACTAACGCTCTGGCTAAGACGAACTTCAGTAATAGTCTATATTGTTAAGTAGTAACAAATACCTAAGACGAACTTCAGTAATAGTCTGAAGAATCGTCGTACAAGCGTATTCTACTTATACTGTAGCATACTCATTGTTTAGACTAAAAGGGAATACAATAATGCTCAAAGGGTACAATGAGAGGACAATAAAGGGAGAGGAACAATAGTTCCACACGGTTTGCGACATACAACGGGGATCTATCAAGCACTTTCACAATACCGCTATGGGCTTTCCAGATACGCAACGAGGGGTCAGAGGAGCCGGACACCACACGTAACCCGTCAGGCGAGAAAGCGGCGGAGTTCCCATCACCTGAATGACCCTGAAGTACGTACTCCGTGTCTCCCTTCGCTGCATCCCAGATACGCACTGTCCTATCGTCCGACCCAGAGACGACACGTGTACCGTTGGGTGAGAAAGCCACAGATCGCACCCAAGATGAATGCCCCTCCAGCTTCCGCTCTGTCTCCCTGGAACTCGCACTCCAGATGTTGATCGACTTCCACGACCCAGACACGATACGAGTCCCGTCGGAAGAGAAAGCCACAGCTCTAACGGCATGCGAATGACCGTTATATATGCCAACCATCTCTCCCGTAGTTACGTCCCAGATACGTCCTGAGTTATCTCGCGAGCCAGATACAACCTGTGTGTCGTCAGGCGAGAACGCAACACACCATACCATATCCAAATGCCCCTCCAGCATGCGCTCCATCTCTCCAGTAGCCGTATTCCATATACGGTGTCATCTGACCCAGACACAACTCGAAAACCGTCGTTAGAAAACATGACAGAAGTTACACCTCCGCGGTGTCGCATAACATGCTCTGAAGCCAGTTCCCATGCATCTGCAAGGCCAACTAGGACTTGAGCTTGAGGTACGCTATAGAAGGATGTTGCATACTTCTGCCGTAATAGGGACCGTTTAGGAATCCAGGCAAAGGCCGAGCGATACGTGTTGAGGCAGTGACGGCTGATGGCCTCAAATCCCATCTGGAGACATCGACGAGCGTCATCAAACAGCAACGGATACTCATTGTATGTCATCGGTTATGTCTGTCAAAGTTCTCAGCTGGTTCTCTTCTTCACACAGTGCACTCACCATTGTGGCTTTTTTGGCATTCCGGAGAGACTTGACGCCCGACTCCAGCTCGCCAATTGCACTCAGGCACTCGAACCAGTGAAACAGATGCCTATCGGCGAATTCAGAAAGACAGTCGAGTGTCATCGATGGCTCTTGAGGAGACAATGCTTCTAAAAGATGAAATGCCCAATGCACACACGAGTAGCGGAGGGCTGTCGAGATTATGTCCAGATCTTTGATTTCATGGGGGAGGGTTCCAATTCCATCCTCAGGCAAATTACAGATGTTACGTCGAAGGGATTTGTTCAAGAGTTGAAGGCACCTGATGGTGAGCATTTCGTGACCTCTTGTGTAATCTATGCTCTGCGCTTCGCAGCGGGCTGGATCCAAGATGAATTCGCGAAACGAAGCGTGAAAAATGTTGACGGGGTCATGGTTGTTAGACGGAATATGAATAACAGAACTAAATGGAGATAGAGCATCCCTGGCCTCCTCGTTGTCCAATAAGGAGGCAATGCCAGTCACGGAGAGCGGATGTTGGAGCAGGACCACAGCAACAAGTACCTCGTGCCTCGCAGACTTTTCCCCCTCATTGAGACCATACTGGAATGCCTCTTGCATAATCAAATTGTAGAAACCGTCCAGGGATGGGAGGGGCAGCGCAGAACGTGTGATCTGCGTCAGCCGCTTCCTAGCACTTGCGCCCCTCTGGCCGATATATCGGATGGCAGTTGCAGCAAATATGAACAACCCATTTGACTTTTCAAGAAGATTCTCAGTCTCGGGTTCAGTTGGCCAAACATAGCCAGCCTGAGAATATCTACAAGTTTTCGCGATCTCAGACAGTGACGATATTGAGAAATGGATATCTGTATAATAAATGTATTGCTATTGTAACATGTTGTATGAATTCTTTGTAGTTCTCATTTCTCATTTCTTTCTATCATTCTAAAGTTACCACCTTGTAGTACATTTCTTTATCTCCATGTTTCTCAGAGATGGATTAGGGAGAGGGAGATACAAAGTACCGACATAGGGGGAGATTGATTATAGGGGAGACACATATGTGTACCTAACAAGTTGGTACAGGCCCACAGATAATAACACCTATTCAATCCGGATCTAACTCACAACCTGTGACCGGTTAATATCAAATGGAGGTATATCTTATCATTACCAATCAAGGGCGGGACATATGGGATTCAGGATACATACAATGGCGGGCATAACAGAGAGTCTTGATCCCATGACAGGACGGAATCTTATTCAAAAATCAAATAAAAATGGTCACCAGTCCTCATTACCAATATGCATCCCCCATAGTTAGGGGGATTCTCTACATAGGAGTTGCTGACCGAGTTCACTGGGAAAGTTGTATATAAATACCAGTACATTGTGTAACAAGAAGAGTAGTAACAACAAAATATTCCCTACATACTTGTTAGCCAATCTTGCGACCTCCTCTTCTTTAACGCGAGTCACAGCCACCAGCTGAGATAATACATCTCAAAGCTTGGTCGTTGTCTGACTTAGACACGGACGAAATAAACAATCCATCCGTCGTTTTCTCATGAGGTCCCATAGGATTTACCCACGAGCTTTCAAGATTCTTGTTATTCACTAAGAAAATACTTAAATACTTATCAAATATTTTCTCCATAGACGATATAAGATACCTCCGAATATCTCGTTGTACATGACGTTTAACCACCTCGTGAAGAGTAAATTCTTTGGCCCGGCATGCAACATGACCACGAAAAGCAGCCACGATCCAGGCCTCTGGGCGACTTATGATGAAGAACTTGAGGGGAATGCCCGCATCAACATTAAGGATGGTTTTGATCAAGGATATGACTGTCCGTTGCTCCGTGGTGGACCATTCATCGAGACCGTCGATCACGATCACGTAACTACTGGCTTTTTTTCTCTTAATGGCGCGCTTCACGGGATTGATAATCAGAGAGTTGAATTGGTCATGCACAGAGTTGAGATTGGCCGCATCGGGGTGTCTCGCAAGAACCTCGCATATCGCTGATCGGATATTGGAGTTCTGTCGAGCAAGCATGCTGGCGATCGTCGGGATAATGGTGGATGCCTCCCTCAACGCAGAGCGAGAGCAGAAGAAGCTCGCTCCAAGCTTCTCCTGCACTTCAAGACGTTGGCACAAGGTGTGAGCGATGGTGGTCTTTCCCGTTCCTAGGAACCCATTGAGCCAGCAGACAGGTGGAGCGGAAGGATCGTTTGCCCAAGTCTCGAGATCCGCCAATGTCTGCACGCGGGTGTCCTTCAAGCATCCGTGGGGTTCGTCACCTTCAGCGCCATAGCGGGTATCATAAGAGGCGCGCTCTGCAGGTTTGAGCAACACCAAAGGATCGTGCTGAGGGTCTAAAAGATGTGAGGGCGAAGATGAAGGCTGAGGGAATGGATCACCACACGTACTGTTGTTGACCGATATTTTCACGCCTTCATTTGCATCTGCAACGGAATGTGTATGTTCAGCTCTGCGAAGTTTGGCTTATGGCTCAACAGCACGCTTACTCATGTTGACATGCCTCCAGTCAAAGGTTATGCCCCTGGACGAAGATAGACCATTAGAATGAGACCTTGTTAATTTATTTCTACTTTGAAGCTGCCCCATGTGATGGAAGGAGGAACAATGCGCCGCAACCAGAGGCCTGTGTGTGAGAGTGCTGGTCAGGTCCGCAGGTAGAGGCGATGCCAGCGCCAGAACGCCAGAAGCCCGTGGCAACCAGAGGCCTGTGTGTGAGAGTACTGGTCAGGTCCGCAGGTAGAGGCGATGCCAGCGCCAGAACACCAGAAGCCAAAAGGCTAGCGCATAGAAAAATGTTGATTATGTGCTTACCACATTTGCTGTGAGTTTTTCAATGCCTTCTTTCCGTTCTTACGATTTTGCCTCCATTCTTAGGGTAGCCTATTTTATATAATTTTCAGAGCCTTATAATAATATATTCCGCTGGAATTGCATTTAGTTCACACCCAAGTTCACAAAATAAAACCATGTCTTGTTCTGAGCAGCAAGTGGCCTTCCGCTTCTGAGGCGTTGATCAATGAACAAGGCTCCAGTGGAGGGTCAGCAAGGACCCAGTCCTTATTCCAAGATAGAGACACCTGATGCTCCCCTGAAGCCACGAGTTGAAATTTGCCTGGGAAGATATGCGTGACTCGGCATCCGTCCGGAAATGCGATGGAAGCGAATTCTGTAAATGAATGCGATTGTTCACCAGTGATGATGTTCCAGATACGAACTGTGTTGTCCATCGACCCAGAGACAACTCGTGCTCCATCAGGCGTGATGGCAACGGATTCCACGATGGAATGTCCCCTAAGTACATGCTCTGAACTCCCAGTAGTGGCACTCCATATCCGAACCGATTTATCGTATGAACCAGACACAACATGTGCAGCATCGGCAAAGACGCAGCTCACTAGACCCAAATGTCCCGTGAGTATGTGCTCAATCTTCCCTGTCCTGGCATTCCATATCCTGACGGACTTGTCAGATGAACCAGAAACCAGATGTTTGTCATCACATGAAAACGCAACACAGTACAATGCGCCTGAATGACCCTTCATTTCCAGCTCTAACTTTCCGGTAGCCACATTCCAGATCCGCACGGACTCGTCAGCCGAAACAGATGCGATTCGTTTCCCATCAGGAGAGAAGGACACGCTCTTTACCGCACCCGAATGTCCCTTCAGCACACGCTTTATCTCCCCTGTGTTGGCATTCCATATCCGGATTGAGCGGTCCTTTGACCCAGACACAACGCGCGTTCCATCAGATGAGAATATCACTGACGTCACCAAATCTGTGCTGTGTTTCTGTCCCCGATTGAGCCTCTGATTCTCTGGCAGTCAGATCCCAAATCCGGACAGAGCTATCTTGGGCGCCAGAGACGATCCGTGTCCCGTCCCGCGAGAAGCCAACAGACACCACCCCACCCGCATGTCCCTTCAGCACACGTTCTATATTCCCTGTGCTCGCATGCCAGATCAGGATCGAGCAGTCGAACAAGCCAGCCGCGATTTGTGTCCCTTCAGGTGACCAGGAAACGGACATCACCAGACTCGAAAGGTGCAGTCTACGCTCTGCCGCCCCGTTAGTAGCATTCCAGATACGGACTGACCGTTCAAATGAACCGGACACCACACGTAACCCGTCAGGCGAGAAAGCGACAGAGCTCACTGGATCTGAATGTCCCTCAAGTACGTACTCCGTGTCTCCCTTCGCTGCATCCCAGATACGCACTGCCATATCATCTGCCCCAGACACGACACGTGTACCATCACATGAGAAAGCCACAGATCGCACCCAAGATGAATGCCCCTCCAGCTTCCGCTCTGTCTCCCTGGAACTCGCACCCCAGATGTTGATCGACTTCCGCGACCCAGACACGATTCGCATCCCGTCAGAAGAGAAAGCCACAGATTTAACGGAATGCGAATGACTGTTATATATTCCAACCATCTCTCCCGTAGATACGTCCCAGATACGTACTGATTTATCTGGCGAGCCAGATACAACCTGTGTGTCGTCAGGCGAGAACGCAACACACCGCACCGTATCCAAATGCCCCTCCAGCATGCGCTCCATCTCGCCAGTAGCCGCATTCCAAATACGGACCGACGTGTCATCCGACCCAGACACAACTCGAAAACCGTCGTTAGAAAACATGACAGAATTTACACGTCCGCGGTGTCGCATAACATGCTCTGAAGCCAGCTCCCATGCATCTGCAAGTCCAACTAGGACTTGAGCTTGAGGTACGCTACAGAAGGATGTCGCATACTTCTGCCGTAATAGGGACCGTTTAGGAATCCAGGCAAAGGCCGATCGATATGTATTGAGGCAGTGACGGCTGATGGCCTCAAATCCCATCTGGAGACATCGACGAGCGTCATCAAACAGCAACGGATACTCATTGTATGTCATCGGGTATGTCTGCAAAGTTCTCAGCTAATACTCTTCTTCACATGGTGCACTCACCAAAGTGACTTCTTTGGCATTCCGAAGAGACTTGACACCCGACTCCAGCTCCCCAATTGCACTCAGGCACTCGAACCAGTGCAACAGATGCCTATTGGAGAATTCAGAAAGACAGTCGAGTGTCATGGTTGGCTCTTGAGGAGACAATGCTTCTAAAAGATGAAATGCCCAATGTACACACGAGTATCGGAGGGCTGTCGAGATTATGTGATCTTTGATTTCATGGGGGAGGGTTCTAATTCCATCCTCAGGCAAATGACAGATGTTACGTCGAAGGGATTTGTTCAAGAGTTGAAGGCACTTGATGGTGAGCATTTCGTGGCCTCTTGTGTAGTCTACACTGTGTGCTTCGCAGCGGGTTGGATCCAAGATGAATTCGCGAAACGAAGCGTGAAAAATGGTGACGGGGTCATGGTCAGTAGATGGAATATTAATAACAGAACTAAATGGAGATAGAGCATCCCTGGCCTCCTCGTTGTCCAATAAGGAGGCAATGCCAGTCATGGAGAGCGGAATTTGGAGCAGGACCACAGCGACAAGCACCTCGTGTCTCGCGGACTTCTCCCCCCGAGTGAGGTCATATTGGAACGCCTCTTTCATAATCAAATTGTAGAAACCGTCCAGGGATGGGAGAGGGAGCGCAGAACGTGTGATCTGGGTTAGCCGCTTCCTAGCACTCGCGCCACTCTGGCCGATATATCGGATTGCAGTCGCAGTAAATATGAATAACCCATTTGACTTTTCAAGAAGATTCTCGATCTCGGGTTCAGTTGGCCAAACATGGCCAGCCTGAGAATATATGCGATTGTTCGCGATCTCAGACAGTGACGATATAAGATACCTCCGAATATCTCGTTGTACATCACGTTTAACAACCTCGTGAAGAGTGAATTCTTTGGCCCGGAATGCACCATGACCACGAAAAGCAGCCACGATCCAGTCATCTGGGCGACTTGTGATGAAGAACTTGAGGGGAATGCCCGCATCAACATTAAGGATGGTTGTGATCAAGGATCTGACTGTCCCTTGCTCCGTGGTGGACCATTCATCGAGACCGTCGATCACGATCACGTAACTACTGGCTTTTTTTCTCTTAATGGCGCGCTTCACGGGATTGATAATCAGAGAGTTGAACTGGTCATGCACAGAGTTGAGATTGGCCGCATCGGGGTTTCTCGCAAGAACCTCGCATATCGCTGATCGGATATTGGAGTTCTGTCGAGCAAGCATGCTGGCGATCGTCGGGATAATGGTGGATGCCTCCCTCAACGCAGAGCGAGAGCAGAAGAAGCTCGCTCCAAGCTTCTCCTGCACTTCAAGACGTTGGCACAAGGTGTGAGCGATGGTGGTCTTTCCCGTTCCTAGGAACCCATTGAGCCAGCAGACAGGTGGAGCGGAAGGATCGTTTGCCCAAGTCTCGATATCCGCCAAGATCTCCAAGCGGGTGTCCGGCAAGCATCCGTGGGGTTCGTCGCCTTCGGCGCCATAGCGGGTATCATAAGAGGCGCGCTCTGCAGGTTTGAGCAGCACCAAAGGATCGTGTTGAGGGTCTAAAAGATGTGAGGACGAAGATGAAGGCTGAAGGAATGGATCACCACACGTACTGTTGATAACAGATATGTTCACGCCTTCATTTGCATCTGCAACGGAATGTGTATGTTCAGCTCTGCGAAGTCTGGCTTATGGCTCAACAAACACGCTTACGTATGTTGACATGCCTCCAGTCAATGGCTATGCTCCTGGACGAAGAGGGACCATTAGAATGAGACCTTCGTAATTTATTTCTACTTTGAAGCTGCCCCATGTGTTGGAAGGAGGAGCAATAGGTCGCAACCAGAGGCCTGTGTGTGAGAGTGCTGGTCAGGTCCGCAGGTAGAGGCGATGCCAGCGCGAGAAATGCCAGAAGCCAAGAGGCTAGCGAATAGAAAAATGTTGATTATGTGCTTACCACATTTGCTGTGAGTTTTTCAACGCCTTCTTTCCTTTCTTACGATTTTGCCTCCATTCTTAGGGTAGCCTATTTTATATAATTTGCAGAGCCTTATAATAATATATTCCGCTTGAATTGAATTTGGTGCACACCCAAGTTCACAAAATAAAATCATGTGTTGTTCTGAGCAGCAAGTGGCCTTCCGCTTCTGAGGCGTTTGTCAGGCGTGCTAATAGCACAAGATACTAAGCTACTGTGTTATTATGTGGTAATCGTTGCTCACATGAGAGTCCCACAAAGCATGAATACTATTACTCCAAAGAACCAGTAAAACCTTTGAACAAACAGGTAGTATCATGGACGATTATTTTTCCGAGAAGAGACGTGTCCTTCTAGAGAACAGCCTTTATAATAGAACGGACTCTTATAGCAACTAATCGTCCGAGCACTATATGAAGAATATAAACCGCAAATATAATTACATGCTCTACCTCTCAGAAAAGCCCAGTCGTCCGATTGTCACTCCCTGTATATCGACCGACAATGCACCATACTTCGTTCAGTCTTTCCTGTGAGTGTCCTTTCTTTTTATTTTATATTCTGACATGTTGTTCATTAGGCGGCACTAGTCATAAGCTTGCATTTGTATTGTATCATCAAGATAAATGCATGCATTCCTGTGAGTGTCCTTTCTTTTTATTTTATATTCTGACATGTTGTTCACTAGGCAGCACTCGCCATAAGCTTGTATATGAATTGGATCATTGAGATAAATGTATTACTTTTGTACCTATGCTCTATTCTTATGCACTACACCATCGTTTTAGCTGGAGCTGAGATTAACATCGAGTAAAAGTATAGAGTTTACCCCAATCTGGAACACTAGTCAGGGGTTGGCTTCTGCTTCATCACCGGCATCACCATCGCCCGATTCTTCTGAACACTCGATAGGCAATGCCTAATCAGAAATAACAGGCCAAGTTCAACCCCTTTACGGCGGCGAGTGTACCGTCGATCTTGTCGCCCAAGGTGATCAGTCGCTCTTGGCCGGAAGCGCATTATTCCTCTCCCGCCTATGCATCTTCACTGTCAAACATGGTTCTCATGAGGGTATGTTGTGGGACTTCTTTGTAAATGGCAACTCGCACTCATGTTCATCTTTTTCCATCGATAGTCCAAGGAACCTGCGGTCCAGTCCTCTTATCTGGCCCCTTGCTCCCCTCCATCACACTTGCAGATCCCGAGTTTTCTGCTTACTAGCAACTGGCGTCTATCTTCCCCCCATCCTTGAAACCAACAGGATGGTGACTGCACACAAACCGCATGCCCAGTGTCAACCACTTCTTGGCATGCCAACCAGCGTATCATCAGTTTTGTCTATACAGTGTTTGAAGTACTTTTTTGAGCTTTTTTGAATCCTGGTTGCCAATATCTGATTTTTCATTTGATCATGGTACAGTATCTGTCCGATGGCGCAGTATCTGTCAGATGGCGGTTATCGAGAATTGTCTCTACGTCCCCCGGGACGAATTAGAGACGACACGACGATACCACCAACCCTCAACTGTGTCGCCGGTGTATCCGAATAGCATTGATGCGTGCGCACTGACACATGGTTTGAACCCACGGTCGAATGACAGGGGATCAGTGGGGAAAGAAATTTCTTGCTTCTTTGTGTTTTTTTTTTTTTTTTTTTTTTTTTTTTTTTTTGGAAGGGGCGGCGGCCAATGAAGGGGAGAGGAGAACAGAATTTTCTTGCAGGTTTTCTCTCTTGCTCTCTCTTTCCTAATCAACCATCTTTGGTGTTTGCCCATTTTGTATCTCTCGCATTGGGGGTGCCCATTGCGCGCGCCCCCACCTCCTGCCCTCGCGAAATGAAACGACTGCCCGGCTATTTATTTTAGTGACAAATGCGCCCGTCCCTGGGAGACATTCTCTCGTCCTCAGGAACAAACAGTCGAAGAAGGTTAAACCACGAGGGCCGCTTCAGAGAATAACGTGTTTGGGACATAGCTATCCAAGCGGCGGAACTGTCCCATTCATGTTTGACAGAGAAATTGTTGAGTGAGGCCCTCATTTGATTAATATTCAGTTTATAAATATTTACAAGCTAAGTTGAGAGGAGGTTGCAGGATTAAGATCTACAATAACAAAAAAGCCTCCAGAATATTTTATTGCTGTCCATACAGATAGGCCAGCTGTGAGCTACATACTCAGTTTCAATTGGAAGCAAGAAGATTAAGTGTTTGATCACTGGGCCCTGACATAGGTGAATAGGTGAAAATATCTAGATTGCAAAACTATGGTCAGTTCCCATTCATGTTTAACAGGCAAATTATTGAGTGAGGCACTGATTTTTATTTTTATTTTGTATTATGTGTTTTTATAAGCAAAGTTGAGAGGAGGGTGCAGGAATAAGATCTATGATAACAACAAGGCCTGAATGATATCCAAAGCATGCTTTAGAGGCAGACAATGCATGTGTCCAGAAGCCGCGAATTTCTGGCGGACAAAAGCAAGGCGCAAGTGGAGGGTCAGCAAGGACCCATTCCTTATCCCAAGATAGAGACACCTGATGCTGCCCTGAAGCCACGAGTTGAAATTTGCCTGGGAAGATATGCGTGACCCGGCTGTCCGACAATGCGATGGAAGCGAATTGTGTAAATGAATTCGATTGTTTACCAGTGATGATATCCCAGATACGAACTGTGTTGTCCAACGACCCAGAGACAGCTCGTGTTCCATCAGGCGAGATGGCAACGGATGTCACCTCTCTGGAATGTCCCCTAAGTACATGCTCGTTTTTCCCCGTAGTGGCACTCCATACTCGAACCGATAGGTCGCCCGAGCCAGACACAACATGTGCATCATCGGCAGAGACACACCTCACTATATCCCAATGTCCCTCGAGTATGTGCTCAATCTTCCCTGTCGTGGCATTCCATATCCTGACGGACTTGTCATATGAACCAGAAACCACACGTTTGCCATCACGTGAAAACGCAACGCAGAGCACCTGGCCTGAATGACCCTCCATTTCCAGCTTTAACTTTCCGGCAGCCACATTCCAGATCCGCACTGACTTGTCGAGCGAGCCAGAGGCGATTTGTTTCCCATCAGGAGAGAAGGACACGCTGAACACCGATCCAGAATGTCCCTCCAGTACACGCTCTATCTCCCCCGTGTTGGCATTCCATATCCGGATCGAGCCGTCCACTGACCCAGACACAACGCGCGTTCCATCAGATGAGAATATCACTGACGTCACCAAAACTCTGCTGTGTTTCTGTGTCCCGGATTGAGCCTCTGATTCTCTGGTAGTCAGATCCCAAATCCGGACTGAGCTATCTTTAGCGCCAGAGACGATCCGTGTCCCGTCACGCGAGAATCCAACAGACAACACGCCACTCGCATGTCCCGTGAGCACACGCTCTATCTTTCCCGTCCCCGCATGCCAGATCTGGATCGAGGACTCGAACAAGCCAGCCACAATGTGTGTCCCTTCAGGCGAGAAGGAAACAGACGTCACCAGACTCGAATGAGGTATTGTACGCTCTACCTCCCCGCTATTCGCATTCCAGATATGGATTGAGCCGTCATAAGAGGCGGAGACCACACGTGACCCGTCAAGGGAGAAAGCGACGGACAATACGGAGGCTAAATGTCCCTTCAGTACGTGCTCCATTTTGCCCCTCGTGGCATCCCAGATGCGGACTGTCATATCTTCGGACCCAGACACGACACGTGTACCGTTAGGTGAGAAAGCCACAGAACATCCGAGATCTCCATGCCCCGCCAGCGCCCGTTCTGCCTCCCTGGAACTCGCACGCCAGATGTAGATCGATGTTCGCGACCCAGACACGATACGCGTCCCGTCAGAAGAGAAAGCCACAGATATAACCTCATGCGAATGACCGTTATATATGCCAACCATCTCTCCCGTAGTTACGTCCCAGATACGTACTGATTTATCTAGCGAGCCAGATACAACCTGTGAGTCGTCAGGCGAGAACGCAACGCACCACACCGTATCCAAATGCCCCTCCAGCATGTGCTCCATCTCGCCAGTAGCCGTATTCCAAATACGGACCGACCTGTCCTCTGACCCAGACACAACTCGAAAACCGTCATTAGAAAACATAACAGATTTTACACCTCCGCGGTGTCGCATAACATGCTCTGAAGCCAGCTCCCATCCATCTGCAAGGCCAACTAGGACTCGAGGTTGAGGTACGCTATAGAAGGATGTCGCATACTTCTGCCGTAATAGGGACCGTTTAGGAATCCAGGCAAAGGCCGAGCGATACGTGTTGAGGCAGTGAAGGTTGATGGCTTCATATCCCATTTGGAGGCATCGACGAGCGTCATCGAACAACAACACGTACCCATTATATTTGATCGGATATTTCTGTCAAAGTGCTCAGCTGGTAATCTTCTCCACATGGTGCACTCACCAATGTGGCTTCTTTGGCATTCCGAAGAGACTTGACACCTGACTTCAGCTCGCCAATTGCACTCAGGCACTCGAACCAGTGCAACAGATGCCTATTGGCAAATTCAGAAAGACAATCGAGTATCGTCGATGGGTCTCGAGGAGAAAACACTACTAAAAGATGAAATGCCCAATGCATGCATGAGTATCGGAGCGACATCAAAATCATGTCCAAATCTTTGATTTCATGGGGGAGTGTTCCAATTTCATCCTCAGGCAAACCACAGATGTTACGCTGAAGAGAGTTGTTCAACAGTTGAAGGCACTTGATCGCGAGCATTTCATGACCTATTGTGTAGTCTACGCTGTGTGCTTCGCAGCGGGTTGGATCCAAGATGAATTCGCGAAACGAAGCGTGAAAAATGTTCACCGGGTGATGGTCGGTAGACGGAATATGAATGACAGAACTAAATGGAGATAGAGCATCCCTAACCTCCTCGTTGTCCAACAAGGAGGCAATGCCAGTCACGGAGAGCGGATGTTGGAGAAGGACAACAGCGGACAGTACCTCGTGCCTCACGGACCTCTCCCCCTTGGTGAGATCATGCTGGAACGCCTCTTTCATGATCAAATTGTAGAAACCGTCCAGGGATGGGAGAGGCAGCTGCGAGCGTGTGATCTGGGTTAGCCGCTTCCTAGCACTCGCGCCCCCCTGGCCGATATATCGGATTGCAGTTGCAGCAAATATGAATAACCCATTTGACTTTTCAAGAAGATTCTCGAGCTCGAGTTCAGTTGGCCAAACATGGGGAGTCTGAGAATATCCGCGAGATTTCGCGATGTCGGATAGTGACGATATAAGATAAGTCTGAATATCTTGTTGTACGTCACGTTTGACCACCTCGTGAAGGGTGAATTCTTTGGCCCGGCGTGCAACATCACGAAAAGCACCAACGATCCAGTCTTCCGGCCGACTGGTGATGAAGAACTTGAGGGGGGTGTCCACATCAACATTAAGGATGGTTTTGATAAACGATATGACTATCCATTGCGCGGATATGGAACATTCATCGATACCGTCGATCACGATAATGTAAACACCGTCCCTTATGCTTCCAAAGGCGCGCTTCACCGGGTTGACGATCAGGGAGTTGAACTGGTCATGCACAGAGTTGAGATTGGCTACATCGGGGTTATTCGTAAGGATCTCGCATATCGCTGATCGAATATTAGAATTAGTTCGAGCAAGCATGCAGGCGATTGTCGGGATAATCCTGGATGCTTCAATTAACGCTGAGCGAGAGCAGAAGAAGCTCGCTCCAAGCTTCTCCTTCACTTTCAGACGTTGGCACAGGGTGTGAGCGATGGTGGTCTTGCCTGTTCCTAGGAACCCATTGAGCCAGAAGACCGGTAGAGCCGAAGGGTCGTTTGCCCATGCCTCGATATCCGCCAAGATCTGCACCCGGGTGTCCTCCATGCATCCATGAGGTTCGTCGCCTTCAGCGCCATAGCGGGTATCGTATGAGGCGCGCTCTGCAGGTTTGAGCAACATCAAAGGATCGGGCTGAGGGTCTAACAGATGTGAGGACCAAAATGAAGGTTGAAAGGGATAACCACACGTACTGATGGTGATCGGTATATTCACACCTCCATCTGCAGCTGCAATGGAATGTGTGTGTTCAGCTCTGCCAAGTGTGGCTTATGGCTCAACAAGCTCGCTTACTGATGTTAACATGTCTCCAGTCAAGGTTTATGCCTGTTGGCAACATAATTCTGCTTTGCAGCTGCCTCAGGTGATGGTGGGAGGAACAATGCTTCGAAACTTGTGTGTGTGTGACTGTTTGTGCTGCTGGCCAAAGCGTCAGAAGCTAGGCGGCGAGCCAATAGAAAAATGTTACTAATAATATGCATATCACATTTGCTCTTAGTTTTCAACGCGTTCTTTTTGCTCTTCCTACTTGGCTTCCGTTCTCAGTGTAGCATATTATATGTAATTTTAAGAGCCTTATAATAATATATCCCGCTTGCATTGCATCGAGTGCCCACCTAAGTTCAAAAAATAAAATCATGTGTTGTTCTGAGCAGCAAGTAACGTTCCGTTTCTGAGGCGTTTATCAGGCGTGATAATAGCACAAGATGCCTCGCTCCTGTGTTATTAGGTGGTAATCGTTGTTCACATGAGAGTATCACAAAGCATGAATACTATCACCCAAAAGAACCAATAAACCCTTTGAACAAACAGGTGAGCTCTGTAGTATCATTGACGATTACTTTGCCGAGAAGAGACGTCCTTCTAGAGAAGGATTTATAATGGAACGGACTCTTGTAGGACCTAATCGTGCGAGCACTGTATGAAGAGTATAAACCGCATATATAATTACATGCTTACCTCTCCGAACAGCCCAGTCGTCCGATTGTCACTACCTGTATATCGACCGAAAATTCATCATACGTCATTCAGTCTGCACCACGTCATACTGCACACCTATGTGGCCTGTCGTATGAATCATGGTCGGACCATGATATGGTAAGAGAGAGCAATAGATGTCACGAAAAAAAAAACCCCGAATGACTCAAGGCTGTTTCATTCCGAAACCGTGCCTCCGAGCAGACCGCTAGGGTCGATTGGTCTCCCTGAGAATATAAACAATATCATCTGAACCAAATCGACCTCCTTTTTGTACATCATCTCACCTGTGGACATATTTCCAAATTAGTATTGATCCGTTGTTCGACTTATATGTCCCAACTGACATGAATGCAACGGAGTACAGGGATCTCAGTCGTTGTAAGTAACATACTCATATATAAATATCTAAGAAGCAATTTTAAATGCATATTCATGTAAAGCCATGAATGGATACCAGATAGAACTAGCACACTTCAGTCGTTGTAAGTGACTGTACAGTCAGTGGTCTCGTAACAGGGACGCATGACTCATTACTCCTACTCAACAAATGGTTCACTTCAACATGCACCATCTCCTTCATGAGTTCATTTCTGAGCAGGATTTCTCCAACAGATATCACGTACGTTCCATTTAGGTGAGGATAGTGGTGGCTCGATCCATCCCGAATAAACCCCCAAATACATGTACAATTTCATATAAAGTCATATAAAAATGTGACAGGGTTGTGGGCTATGATGCCAGCTAGAATCTTAAAATGAATATTCTGAGATATATTGTAAAAGTGACTAGAGTCACTCAAACCACTGCTGAGAATGGTGGTCATGGTTTGTTAATCATTCTTGGTGATTCATGGCTGCATATTGCAAGGGACTTACTGGGAATGCAGTTGCTTGGGCTGTTAGAAATAGTGATTGGCATCGATAACCCCTGGGTTTTTTGTGTCTACCCATACCCATACCCATACCCATACCCAAGAATACCCTTGCCCTTAACAACAGCATGGGTATGGGTACCCATGGGTTCAATGGGTATTGTTTTTACCCACACCCCACAATGGGTATTGTTCTTACCCACCACACACAATGGGTATAAATTGACCAATACTGAAAATTAATATATTTTCTTATTATAAAAATTCAGAATTTATAAAATATTACCCATAATAGAATCCTAACCCACAGTGCACTCGTTCTCAGGATTGGTGACCTTATCCCCCAATGCAGCCTTGATATTGGCATCTTTCACCAAACCAAGTGTGCTCCAAGATCCAATGTACATAAGGGCTTGAGTTGTCTGAGCTGAAAATTGGTTCCAAATATAGGGCAAAACAAATGTTCAACAGCAACAGTTGTAGCTTTAAATTTTTATTAGAGATGAAAGAATATAAAACATAATTTAATAAAAGTTATTTACCAGGAATAGACAGATAATTGCAGGCCATGCATGATAGACAGGGAAGAGTGGATCTCCTCTCATAACACCATTTGAGAGCATCCATTACATTCTCCACATCATTAGCAAGATAATGTTCAAGCTCATCTTGAGGTTGAGATGTGACATCAACAAGCTCTGGAAGGTTATCAAATATATTAGTGGAAGTCAAAGCCAATACTCATCAATGCCATTAATAAATATAAGAGAAAAGAAAGACACTGACCTCAGCATTACCCTTGATGGTAATTGTTGCATCAGATCTGCCAATTTCACTGAAGCAGTAAGAGCAATCAAATTCTTCTTGGACCCTTTGATGTGCTGTGGCAATCCATGCCGGTTTCCAATTATACTTTTTGAAATATTCAAGTTTGTATTGGGGGTGGAGAACTGACAATTAATAAGCAATTTGATTCTGAAATATTAAACTGGACTAATAACTTACCCATGGAAATCCAGCAAACCTCTGAATCATCAGGTCTCTTGTAATACTTATTCATAATTTTTTTGCCTGTTGCCAGTAACCACACAAATATCAGGTGAATATTTTTGGGGTTGTCCATGTAGTTGACAGTTGCAGATAAGTTTCTATGTTGTTTCCCAAAATATTTTTATAAGAGAGTTGATTGGAAAAATAGGAGAATAATTGCCTGGGTTGTCTTATGATTTTTATTATATTTATTTATAGGGTATTTGTTGTTCTATTGCTGATCTACTGGGAGCTGAGTTGAGTCCCTGGTTTTGCCTCTGCAAAGGTGCCATTCTGAAAAACTGGCCTGGGCACCAAAGTGCCAGTTTATAGATTTATGGTTCTCTCACAAGATGAATTTAATATGTGGTGATGTAGAATAATTGTATATAATGTTGGGAAACCAACTGTAGCCTGACTTTGCCATATGACAAGTGTCCAGTGTTTTAGTCCAAAATAGGAAAGTGTACTTTGTGCTTAACCTTCGGCTCAGCACGAGTGAATTTCTTTTAGTTTTAGCCTAATGGCTAGTGTAATAGGGGGGAGGGGGGCAAAAATATGATTAATTGCTTGTTTTTCTACTGTGAATAAATGATGTATTTATACAAAATGGAAACTGATTTGTAAGTTAAAACTTCACAGAGTGAAGTTAGAAGTCAGCCTAATGTGGCCATATACACAGTACATTCATGTCAAGTACATGTACCGAGATCCTGGTACTTCGGCAGTACCGACCAACAGTCATCCCATGTCTATGTACAAGTGTCCATGCCGCATGCATGTCATTTGGTATGCTGGTCTTGGCTTGGCACATCCACCACCCACATTCCTTGTACTTATTTTTATTGATATAGGTAGTAATCAATAGTGATTTCCGTTTGAGCGAGCTAGTGTTTAGAATGAACCAGAGGAAAGGTGAATCAGATTTGACTGACTGCTACTGAGTGTTACATTGGGTGTTTAAATATCTACAGGACGTCTGAGTCGGCCAGAACATACACAGGGGGCTAGTAACATGTTAGTGCGATTAATGAGAAAGCGTGTCATGTGATGATAGAAAGGGGGGGGCAATGTAGGTCTCGTGAGTGGATTGTGTACAATTACATCAAGGGAATTGAATACTGTTTGTTAGTTACAAAAGAAAAAGGGGTCTGACATGTTGACAGTTTCTCCTCTTGTACATACGGTGATTCCGGTTTGAACGTGTCCTTTTCTTTATGGAGCAACAGGTATGGAACGGGTCTTCTGCGGGTTGGTTAGTTAAGGCCGTTTCACAACACGCCCCTTCAAGCACGTCGGATCCCGAGAGTGTTGAGGAGATGCGCGTGCTTGCGCGCAGATAATGGCTTTGTAAGGATGTCGGCTGGATTTTCGAGTGTCAGGATATAATGGAGTTGGATGTTACCGGCATTGACTTGTTCGCGTGCATAATGATAATGCGTATTGATGTGTTTCGTCCTCGTGTTGTTTATGTCATTTTTCGTGAATGCGATGAATGATTGGTTATCGGTGAACATGGGAATAGGGGTGAAATAATGCCTGAAGTCCTTTCCAAGCCTTATCAACCATATCCCTTCCGCTGTGGCTATGGACCCTGCTACGAGCTCTGCTTCCATCGAAGAGCGAGTCACAAGTCCTTGTTTCTTCGAAGCCCAAGAGACGGGTACTCCGTTGAATGTGAAGACCCATCCGGTCGTTGACTTTCGATCGTTAACATCGCCGGCGAAGTCTGCATCCGTAAATCCTGCTAAGTTGTGTCCATATCCCTCAACTCCTTTTCCTTCCTGCCTATAAGTGATACCGTGATCCTTCGTGTTCAGGAGGTAATGGACAACGCGTTTGGCAGCCTCCCAGTGAGAGATTGTCGGTTTAGATGTGAATTGCGCGCACTTGTTGGTGGCAAAAGCAATGTCCGGGCGTGTGGAAATTGCGCAGTAGTTGATGCTGCCTATAAGTGATGCGTAAGGTACGTCAATGGATTCGTCGTTGTCGGTAGATGCGTATAAGTTGGTGGATACATCCATGGGTGATGAAATGGCTCGGCCATGAGTTATATCAAAGTGTTGAGCGATTTTATTGATGAAGGAAGGCTGGGAGATGTGAATTGTCCCCAATTCTCTGTCTCGAGTGATTTTGATACCAAGTAGGTGATCGGGTTCCCCTAGGTCCTTTATGTCGAAGCTTCCTTCTATGTCTCTGACCATACAGTTCATCGAGTCGATGGAAATGGTTGCTAGGAGCCCGTCATCGACATACCATCCAGCGATATCTACTGATCCGCCGTTTCCAAAGCGAAAGAAGACTGTCGGATCACCATCGCTGTGTTTGAAGCCCAGTTTTTCCATTTCCAATCTCAGGGTCTGGTGCCATACGCGTCCTGATTGTTTAAGCCCGTAGATCCCCTTGTTCAATTTGCAAACCAAATTCTCCTTCCCTTCCTCCACAAAACCCTCCGGCTGTCTCATGTACACATCTTCCTGTAATCTCCCATTAAGGTAAGCTCCTTTTATATCGACATGGCATAACCCGAGGTTGTAACGGCAGGCTAGAGCGAGAATTAAGCAAATAGACGTGAATCGAATAGTAGGAGAATATGTCTCATCAAAATCTATTCCTGATATTTGCGAGAAGCCCTGTGCAACTAGTCGGGCTTTGTGTCTGTCGACGCGTCCAAGGTTGTCTCTCTTGACGCGATAAGTCCAGCGGTTTCCTATGATGTTGACGTTAGGTGGTTTTTCGACAAGGTGCCAGGTCTGATAGTTCTTTAGCGTCTCGTATTCTTCATTCATGCTTTCTTTCCATTTAGCTGCGTTGGGTGAGTTCATTGCCTCTTTATAATTCGCCGGTTCGTCGTCTGCGAGTGTTACGAAGGCTGATTCGATGTGTTCTAGTTCTGCCAGTCCATGTGCCATTGCATTGATAGCCGCATAAATGCCTAGGTGTCTCTTGCCACGTCCGTATGTCTGATTGTTTGGGTCAAGCCAGGGACCTTTCTCGAAGTCCTTCGGTGCGTGCTTCGGTGGCTCCTTGTATGCTTCATCCTGAACCTTCGTCTCATGTTCCTGAACTTCTTCTTCATCGTTCATGTCTGTCTCCGTAAGTTCAGTAAGTGGGCTATCGGCGGCTTCTGCGTGTAAGGGAAGCGCATCATCATTTGTCCATTCATAAAGAATAGGAGGACCTGAGGTGACTTTGGTGATGGGTAGGTCTGTTGTCCAGAGCTCAGGGACATCGTCGTCGTCAGTTGCGTGTATGGTAATGCGTTCAATGTGATTTGACTCATCGAAAATAGCATCTCTCGCCTTGAGAATTGTGCGTGTGCGTGGTATCCAGATCTTGTATGCCTTCGAATTGTCGTAATAACCCACGAATAATCCTTCTACTGACTTGTACTCGCCCTTTCGCCTTATTGCTTTTGGGATGAGTGCCCAGCATTTGCAGCCGTAGGTGCGTAACCAATCAATGCTTGGTTTCTTCTTCCAAAATGCCTCGTAGGGAGATATGCCAAGACGATGGTGTAGAACACGATTCTTGACAAAATTGACGGTATGGATTGCAGATACCCAGAATTTGGCAGGTAGATCAGCGTCGTTTCGTAGGGTTAGCGCCCCTTCTTGTAGCATTCTGTTATATCGCTCGGCGATCCCGTTGTGTTCTGGTGTGTAGGGTGAGGTTGTCTCATGAATAATCCCAAGCTTACTGCAGACATCTTCAAATTCCTTTCCCGTGTACTCTCCACCGTTGTCTGTCCTGACCCTCTTTACATCTGCCTTCTTCTGACGTAACAGCCATGCCATGTATTTCTTGAATGATTCGGTGACTGTCTTGCACTCCTTATTCTTGAGAAATTTGACGCTGGCCATGCATGTTGAGAGGTCGATCCAGGTTATGAAGTATTTGTATCCTCCGACTGATAATTCAAATGGTCCGCATAGGTTGGATACTATGATGTCTCCGATGTTTGCCGGTAGGGACTCGGATTTCTGGAACGGAGCACGAGTCTGCTTCCCATACGGGCAGTTGCTGCACTGGGAAATGGGGCTGTGATGGCCGGTTGGAGCGAAGTCGTCTGCCGTGTGTAATCTCTTCATCGCTTCGAGGGTTGAGTATCCGGTGTGCGCAAGTCGGTGGTGCCAGAGAACTATGTTTGCTGGCTCAGAAGCATAGTACGCGAGTTCTGGTGCCTCTTTGGGAATGGGTGTTGCCGTGTACGTGAATAAATTGTCGATTTTTGGCCCTTGTGCCAAGATTCTCCCGTTGAGTGATAATGTGGACTGGTACTTGCTGAATGATACATAAACGTCTGCGTTCGTCATTCGTCCGACTGATAGCAAGTTGGCGCGTAGTTTGGGGGCATAGATGACATCAGTGAGCGTGATGGTAACATCAGGGAGGTTGCATGGGGGATCGGACATAACTTTAATATGTATCGTTCCGCTCTGGTCAGCGGTGAACGAATCGCCGCTGGCAGTTTGTATCGTAACAGGGGAGATCTTTGTCATGTTAGAGAAGAGTGACAGAGTGCCGGATATGTGGTTGGAGGCCACTGAATCAACAAGCCATGTGTGTGTATCGCTGTAGAGTGTCGATGTCGTAGATACGAGTGACTGGATCGGGGCAGTAGGAGGTACGGTGGTAGCGACCATGATGATGTTCTTTGTTTCTCCCGCGAGATGAGCTGGCATGTCAACGACGGGCTTCTCTGCCTGGTTGTCGTATCGCTGTGGGTTCGTTATGTACGCCGGTCTATCATTTGGGAAGTGGGGGGTCTGATGTGATGGTGGCATGTTGAAGGGCTGAGGAGTGTGGTGAGGTTGAGGAGTGTGAAGGAGGGGTGCGTGGTTCTGTCTCCACGGGGCTTGTCCTGCGAGTCCGCCGCCATGTGCATAACATCTAGATGCGGGATGGCCGTTCTTCCCACAATTATTGCATTGAATCGGGTGACTTTGGCTCGGCATGGGTGTGGTACCTCGATAGATAGGGGTGAATCGCGGGCTGTGTGAGTTACGCAATGGGGGTCTGGGCTGCACAGGTCGCGTTGGTCTGAATTGTGCCGCGAAGGCAGTGCCGGCCTGGACGGAAACTTCTAAAGCATTGAGGTCAGCTTCGTGTGCCTCAAGACGTTCCTCTATCTCATCTGGTTTGCGTGTAATCATCCTGATCGTCTGTGCCGTGGTTCTCCACGATTCGGGCACGTTTCTGAGTAGAGTTGCCGCGTGAGTAGAGTCTGGTATTATTTCTCCCATCCTCTTCAATTGATTCCTAAATTCTTTCATGGTGGTGATGTATGTTATGACGGGCTGTCCTTCGATCATGTAGTAATTCTCGTATCTTGTCCTGATTATACTGATCTTGCTTGGGTCGGTAGATTCGAATTTCGCTAGGAGTATTTTCCATGCGATGCTTGCGACATCCGTGTCGTCAATAGCGGTCTGGAGCTCGGGGGATATGCATAGGAGGATCTGGTTGTAAGCTACATTGTTACGGTCGTTCCATTCTTCGATGAGTTGTGAGAGTGGCGTAGTGCCGACATGGGGTATGTTATTCGTTACGGTGATGGTTTGGTTTGTGGTGGATGGTAAAATGTCAGTGCCAAGAATTATAGAATATAGACCGCGATCTCTCGCCGTGGCCAAAAGTTCCCTCTTCTATGATAACCAATTGCCTCTTCCCAGTTTGGGCTTGAGATCTCGAAACTTGTGAATGTCGTGTTTGGGATGCGTAGCTGTAATAGCAACTTGCGCCATCAATAGAGTGCGGTGAGACTTTTAATCTTTTATTGATATAGGTAGTAATCAATAGTGATTTCCGTTTGAGTGAGCTAGTGTTTAGTGCGATTAATGAGAAAGCGTGTCATGTGATGATAGAAAGGGGGGGGCAATGTAGGTCTCGTGAGTGGATTGTGTACAATTACATCAAGGGAATTGAATACTGTTTGTTAGTTACAAAAGAAAAAGGGGTCTGACATGTTGACAGTTTCTCCTCTTGTACATACGGTGATTCCGGTTTGAACGTGTCCTTGTCTTTATGGAGCAACGGGTACGGAACGGGTCTTCTGCGGGTTGGTTAGTTAAGGCCGTTTCACAACACTTATCCCTCATATACTCTACACCATCCACCATCCATTAATCCTACTACATCCACTCCTCATCCCTCAATCCACCTCACCTCTGGACTTCCTGTCCTTGTTTTATCCTCAGCCGCAACCATTGTTTTATAGTCAGGCACCCCCTATTGTCCTATCCTTGGCCACATTTCTATGGTTGTATCTTTAATTGTTCTACCCTGTTTGCATTCCTCCATTCTAATTTTACTCATTGTGGACAATACCCACATGCTCTGCATACCTTATTTTCCCACATTCCTTATTCCATATGTCACTTCTTAAACATATATAAGTAGGGCATGCATGTACATATTTCCTCATTCTGGGTATTGACTAGGCTTAGGCCCCTTACCTTTGTCAAGCACCGGACATACTGACAGGCCTCGGGAAAGCCGAAGGGGTCGGACAGGTAAAGGTCAAGTCCTGCAGGCTAGAAGTAGTGGCATGGCTTCAACGTGCTCGTGCGTTGCGCCCTACTTCCCATGCGTGCCACTGATTTGGGACAGAGGGATACCCGGGAGAGTGCCGAGAGTGTCGGCCCAGGTAAAGGACTTGGGACAGGAGGAGGGAGGACAAGAAGGCATAAACCTAGTTGATTGCCAGAACAAAGAACCATCTACATACATTGGCTACTTATATAGGCTAATAAGTGAGATGTGGAACAGAGTGGCACAAGGAATGGAGAACAATAAGGTATGAAGAATCATGTGGAGGTATTGTCCACAATGATCAGGAATAGAACAAGGAATGTGGACAACAATAGAACAATAAAGTATGGCCGAGGACAAAAGAGTGAGTGAGAATAGAACAATGAGAGTGGCAGAACATAAAACAATAGGGCCACTGCCGAGTGGCAACAAAGAGTGAATGTCCTGAAGGTAAACAGGCAAGGGGAAGGAAGGGGAATGAAGGAATGACAAAGGATAGAGGGGATAGGATGAGGAAGGTGAACCAAACGATGAGCCAAATGTACCGGACCGAGAACATGTACTGGCGAGGGATGCCTTGTTACTGGTGTGTGGGACTAAAAGGCAAGGGTTGTTCGGTCGGTACTACCGAGTGAACCAGAGCTTGGAATCAGGGGCTTGACAACCTTCTCTTCCTCTGTTAAGTCCTTTACTTGGGCTGGCATCATCCGCATCCTTTCAAGTATCCCATCTGTTGCAAATCAGTGGCATGCATGGAGAGTAGGGTGTAACACATGAGTACATTGAAGCCAAAGCCACTACTTCTGGCCTGAGAGACTTGGCCGTTATCTGCCTGACCTCTTGGAATTCCCAAAGCCTGACAATCCACATATATGCAGGCAAAACACTATAGGAGAAAACTTCACCGGGGAAAGTATGAAAATAGAATATAATTGAAAATAAACTGAATGAAATATAACATATCAGTATATCTCCTTCCAACATTCCCAAATGAGGTGAGCCAGCCCTTGGGGCTAGGTATGGGGCCAGGTAGCCAGTGTCATGGAAAATACACTCCTAAATTCATGGAAATATTAATGTAGGTTTCTCATGGTGTATAGACCTTCGGTATCAAGTTGCACCCTGATCTGGGAATGATTGGGGGAGATACTGCAGTTTTGGTGTTGAAGATATATATAAAATGACTCAGATAATGCCTGGTTCTAACAGTCTGTCAACTACACGTACCGAGGATCCAATAACTCGGCAGTACTGACTAAAATACTCCATTAGTAACCAAGTATGAACCATTCAATGAGTTGTTCTCGGCCAGACGCACATATCGGTCACACCCCTCATTCCCACACCTACTCCTCACTCCTCGGTCCGCCCCACCTTGGGACTTCCTGCCCTTGTGTTATCCTCGGTTATAGCCTTGTTTTACAATCGGGCATTTCCTATTGTACTAGGGCACGTCCTATTATTCTGTCCTTTATTGTTTTATTTCCACCTTACATTTCTTATTCTAATTTTACTTGTTGTGGACAATAACCACATGCTCTGCATACCTTGTTGTCCCACATTCCTTATTCCACATGTCACTTCTTAACCTATATAAGTAGGACATGGATGTACATACTTCTTCATTCTGGGTATCGACTAGGCTTAGGCCCTTCTACCTGCTTCTCCTCTGTTAAGTCCTCGACTCGGGCCGGCATCCTCAGTATCCCCCCGAGTATCTGTCTGTTGCACATACAGTGGCACGCATGGCAAGTAGGGTGCAATGCACGAGTATGTTTAAGCCAATGCCACTACTCTTGGCCTGCAGGACTTGGCCATAGTCCACCCGACCTTTCGACAACACCCCTCGGCAGTACCGAAGTCCGTCAGTATCCGACGCTTGACAGTATACCCAGAATCACACTACTTCCCGTGCCTTACTTACGATAACGACCTGACGGAATAATAGCAGCGACACAAACATGTCAACAAACGAGGACAGTAAACAATTCCAGCCAACCCAACCTGAGCACACCAAAATCCTCGGCAAAAATGGCAAGCTCCTCCCAAGTGAACGACCAAGACGCATAATCAACAATCTGTGTCTTTTTTGTGGCGCAAAAAATCACAAAATTGCCGGGTGCCCTAAAGCAAGCAAAACCTGCGCAACTACTACTACTCCCGACCCCATCCCCCAGTGAACTGGTACTCCAGATGCTAAAGCTGAAAATTCAGCATCAGCAAACGGAGACTAGATCACCATCCGACCGGCCTCTGAGCACACCGAGAGTTGCATTGACTCGGCTGATGCCAGTAGTGAGGTTCATTCAATGCTGCTACGTCTTCCTCTCCTCTTCATTTTAATTTTTGTTCCGTCATCCGATGCTGGTACTGAATGTTCTCGGGAAACCATCTTATATGTCTGATAGAATCATGACTTGTTCACAACCAACCTGTTATTTCAACTTCGATAAAATTCTTTGATCCAGTACAGCATAAAAAATTCGGTCATTACTGAACACATACACATGTTACTAGATCTTCCATTTGGACAACCAGTCCACCCATCCGTCCGTCATGTACTAGATCTGTCGGTCAGCAATTTTTGGGCACAACTCACTCACCCGCTATAATCCGTTGATTAACAGGGTATTGGGCAGTATTATAATCCGTCAAAGCTACTAACGTTTTTAGGTGCATCCCAATGGCCTCGGTCCAGGCGGCATTTGCCACTGTTCCAAAAGCCTTACCCAGGATCCTGTTCCATCGCTGGAAGCTTCACCAATAGCCCTAGTCAATGCAACTGCCTTGTGCATGCTTGTACACCAGAACGACTGGCAAGCTTCTCGGTCTACGTTGTCATTCGGCACGTTTGGCCAAGGTCTCACCCATCCATCCCCATCCGTTTCTGTTCTTTCACTCCGTACATGTGCATCATATGCCCGTACGACTCTTTTCCGTTCTTCTCAGCTAGAGGCCGACACCTTTAGTAGACGATGGGACGTCTACCTAAAAGGGGGGGGGTGGCGACCAGTTAGAAACTTTTCAAACTACTCAAACTCCCCTCCCGAAGACGTCCTTCTCCCAAAAACCACCCCACTTTTTCACTCTTCCATTCTTCACCTTCTCCAACTTCTCCAGTCTTCAATCCTAT
>QLPI01007747.1:0-29717 GCA_003314275.1 Chroogomphus rutilus | reverse complement strand
ACTAACCTCGCCTCCGACCGGATCTCCCAAACCTCCCGACATCTTACACCGATCCTCACCCAAGGACACAATCGTGCGACCAACCATTTGAAGCCCTTCCACCATGTGGATAAGGACTTGACCCATCCATATCTGCTCCTGCAACAAAAGGCCGAGATCCCAATCCCGCAAGCGGAGGGACTTCCACGGTCACCACTCGTCTGCTGGGCCTTAGGGCCACTTCATGATCGTTAGACTGTGCAGCATCATCCCGCCTTGGCCTCTTCATTACCAGTTCCTCAACTTTTTCAGCCTCACTTCCGTCTTCCCGACCACTATCCCCTTCATCATCGTCCGGAAGAATCTTGGCCCATGAATCCCGCGGTACAGCCAAGCTACACCTGAAGTTACGCCGTTTATATTCCCGGCACGCAGAACCCGGCCCCGAAACGTGGCACTCGTGATCCCGCCTCTTACACTCCTTGCATAAAGGGTATAGAATTGGGGACAGCTCTTCATTGGCTGCTTGCTGAAAAGAGAAATCAATAAAATAATAATACGGAGAAAATCTTTGGCACATACCTTAGCCACTCTAGGCCGCTTAATTGCTCCCCCACCCATCGTTTCCATGCCCCCATCCCCTCGGGTTGGAGTAGCCTCTGGGATCCCCGATACTTCCGTGGCCTCTACATCCTGGACCATGGGTGCTCCAAGATCCTCAAGAATGTTACTCTCCATGCGTTCTTCAGACACCCGTGTATCTGTCTGCCTGACCATTTCGGCCTGTCCGGCCTCGAGCTCTCGGTCCACCCGCTGTTTGACGGCCGCCTGAATTTCAGCATCTACCCACTGTTGTCCAGGACCCACTATTTCTCCTTCTGTTACCTCCCTCACAGTAGTCGGCACCGAAGCACCATTGGCCCGACCCGTCTCCTCCAACTCATGTACATCCGACGCGTGTTCCATTTTTGGTGATTCTGATATGCTGCTGTTACGCATTCCGGAGACGATGGAAAGAAGCAAAGGGCGCCAGATTCGAACCTTCGCGTGACGTCATGTTTAGGTGTTCTGAACCGTATGTTAAATCTCCGACTACCGGCTTCATGGGTTCAGCTGCTAAGGGGGGGATACTGTCAAGTACAGGTACCGAGGATCCAATAACTTGGTGGTACTGACTAAAATACTCCATTAGTAACCAAGTACGAACCATTCAATGAGTTGTTCTTGGCCAGATGCACATATCGGTCACACCCCTCATTCCCACGCCTACTCCTCACTCCTCGGTCCGCCTTACCCCAGGACTTCCTGCCTTTGTGTTATCCTCGGTTATAGCCTTGTTGTACAATCGGGCATTTCCTATTATACTAGGGCACGTCCTATTATTCTGTCCTTTATTGTTTTATTTCCACCTTACATTTCTTATTCTAATTTCACTTGTTGTGGACAATAACCACATGCTCTGCATACCTTGTTGTCCCACATTCCTTATTCCACATGTCACTTCTTAACCTATATAAGTAGGACATGGATGTACATACTTCTTCATTCTGGGTATCGACTAGGCTTAGGCCCTTCTACCTTCTTCTCCTCTGTTAAGTCCTCGACTCGGGCCGGCATCCTCAGCATCCCCCTGAGTATCTGTCTGTTGCACATACAGTGGCACGCACGGCAAGTAGGGCACAATGCACAAGTAGGTTGAAGCCAATGCCACTACTCTTGGCCTGCAGGACTTGGCCATAGTCCGCCCAACCTTTCGACAACACCCCTCGGCAGTACCGAAGTCCATCAGTATCCGACGCTTGACACAGTCCAACACTGTTGCAAGAAAATTTTTGATATGGTTCATTGCAGGGAAAACCACTAGCAGGTTGGTCATCCCTCATGAAAAATAAAGTATTGTATCCTTAAATATCTTATTCAAATAGTAGTAAGTAAATGGAATATAGACAATTTGTAAAAAAAATTACCTTCAACATATTACAGAGCTCCTCAACAATAATCATCCATTCCTCAGGCCTAAGTTAATGAATTTCGGTGGTGCTGAGCAAGGACTGTAGAAAGGACAACTGTTTGACTTGAGTAGAGGTAATGGCTCATTACAAACAGATGAGGAATTACAAAGTATGTGTGACTAATGTGATATGGCAACTAATACACAGATGCTGATTGAATTATTCCAACACAAGTTCATATAGTATATGTAAAAAAGGCACACATAGCCATCATAGGGTCAATGGCTTGAGGATACTAGATGGTGAAGTTGAGCATGTCATATGTTGAATTCCAGCAAGTTGGTACATCATGTGGCATAGTATGAGGGTTGAGATGGTAGGTATTAAGGAGTTTGAACCACACCAGCAAAAGAATTGTAGTTGAATTCTTGGCAGCAAACAAGAATTTCCATAGCTAAGTGTTGGATTAGTTATCACATTGTGCTGAGGGTCTGATAGTTAGTGTACCTTAAACAGAGTTGATATAGCTGGTTGAACACCTCATTCCAGTCATCAATCCCTTTCCTAACAATTCCTCATAGAAATCCAACCAACCAGTAACTGTCAGATTCTTATAATCACCACCATCATCTCCCATTTCCCATGGATCTTGCTTAGTGAGTTTAGCCAATGGTACCAGAAAAGTCATCAAGCTTGTTTCTAAGATGCTATCAGGCACTGAGAATGCCAACATTGCATGGGCCAAGTACTATTGCAATAGTACCAACTTCACAATGCTGGCATATATTGGCCAAGTCCTGCAGACCAATCACGATGGCTTGGCTTCAACATACTGGTATGTTTCATCCTACTTTCCATGCATGCCACTGATTTCAGACAGAAGGGAGACTTGGGGGAGTGCTGAGAGTGCTGGCCCAAGTAGAGGACTTCAGATAGGAGAAGGGAAGACCAGAGGGCATAAGCAAAGTTGATATTCAGAATGAGGAATCATCTATATCCATGTACTACTTATATAGGTTAAGAAGCAAGATGTAGAATCAGGGTGGTATAAGACATTGACAAAAGAATAAGGTATGGAAAGCATGTGGATGTATTAGTCACAATGCTCAAGAATAGAACAAAGAATATAAATGCAAATAGAATAATGAGATATGGCCAGGTATAAGATCATAAGAGTGCAAATGAGAATAAGACAATAGAGAGTGACTGAATATAAAACAATAAGGTCATGGCTGAGGAACAAACAATAGAAAATATCCTGAGGTGAAATGGGCCAAGAATAAAAGAATAAACAGGTTGGGAATAATAGAGAATCAATGAAGGAGGAGTGCAATTATGAATGGAGTGGGAGGTGTGAATGATGAATGCACCAAGCTGAGACCAATATACTAAGTGACTTGTAGATGATTTGGTCACCTGTGCATTGAATTAGACTGATAGTTCAGTTGGCACTACCAAGTGAATTGATGCTCGGTACATGTACTTGACAGATGCACCAATATCTGATCATTTTTAGATGCATTATCAGTTGTTATACTAAGTATCTGGTGAACATGGTGAGTTTTTTTATATTTAAATTTTGTTTTATAAAAATGAACATACCTTATCATGTATGCCAAATTCTTTTAGGATATCTGAAAAGGTGTCTCCAAGATTGGCACCTGTATGTGAGATGGGAAGCTCAATGAGGTCAAGCAACAGAGTCAATGGTTCACCCTTGTGCTCAAGGTGAATAGTAACAGCAATGAAGACTCTATGTTTGGGCAATGTCCATGTGTCAGTTGCAAAGTTGAGATTGCCTTTCTATTTCTAAACACTGGTATGTTACAATTCTAAATCTTGAATTAAATATGACCTGCCTTTAACATTTTAGAAATACATTCAAAAACATGAACAAAAACATCCTTCATACCATGAGATACAGTTTCTGCTGAAGGTATGTAGCAGTCTGTCCGGCCTGTCTTTATAAGCAAATAGAAGCCCCAATTATCAACAGGTTGAAAAGGGCATTTACTTTCAGCCACCCATCAGTCAAAGTCAGCTCTAAACATTGTATTAGACATTATGAGAATTTTAAAAGGTAATATACTAACTGTGACTCTATCTTTGTATGCTGACAATGACTATAGATCACCTTTCCTTTTCCAGCTTGTTTGAAGGCCACTTGTATTGATCCATCAAGACCAATTTTTGACAACACCTTATGTTTAATAGCAATGTTAGTGGTGTTATCAGCAGCTGCAATTGGTTCATCACCACAACAAATATTTGCATGATGGCAAAGATTGCTAGTGGACTTTTCATCACCTGTGTCAAGGAAGTGGCAGACAAAACAAGTGCTGCCTTTTGTCAGGAGTCGGATACTGACGGACTTCAGTACTGCCGAGGGGTGTTGTCGAAAGGTCGGGCGGACTATGGCCAAGTCCTGCAGGCCAAGAGTAGTGGCATTGGCTTCAACGTACTCGTGCGTTGCACCCTACTTTCCATGCGTGCCACTGTATTTACAACAGACAGATACTTGGGGGGATGCTGAGGATGCCGGCCTGAGTCGAGGACTTAACAGAGGAGAAGAAGGTAGAAGGGCCTAAGCCTAGTCGATACCCAGAATGAAGAAGTATGTACATGCATGTCCTATTTATATAGGTTAAGAAGCGACATGTGGAATAAGGAATATGGGACAACAAGGTATGCAGAGCATGCGGCTATTGTCCACAACGAATAAAATTAGAATAAGGAATGTGACGCAGGGATAAAACAATAAAGGATGGGATAATAGAATGTGTCCAAGGATATGACAATAGGAGGTGCTGGACTATAAGACAAGGCTGGTAACCGAGGATAGTACAATGACAGGGAGTCCCGAGGTGAAACGGACCGAGGAGTGCGGATGGCGGATGTGCCGAGCCGGGACCGGTGCACCAAGTGTTATGCAGGCGACGCGGGCACTTGGTCGTGGATATAGGATGATTGCTCGGTCGGCACTACCGAATGGTCGTGTCTCGGTACGGTACTTGACACCTTTCCAGGAATGAGCAGCACACTATAAGGGCAACCCTCCAGACTTCTCCAGAGTTGTTTCATAGAGAGGGCTTGGCAGGGGGAATCCAAAGTTTAATTATAATTACTACATAAATACATGTGGGTGTCAAGTGCATGTACTGAGTATCTGGTAACTTGGCAGTGCCAACCGAACAATCAGTCTAACTCCACACACAAGTGACCAATCCACACATATGTCACTTGGTACATTGGTCTCAGCTTGGCACATTCATCCTCTACATTTCCCATCCCTATTTATCACCCACTCTTCACCACTCATTGTCTATTAATCCCACCCCGTCCACTCCTCATTTGTTGGCCTATTCTACCTCAGGACATTTTACCATTGTTTTATCTTCGGCCATGACCCTATTGTCTTATATTTGGTCACTCTCTATTATTCTATTATGGCCACATTTCTATTATCTTATTTTGATTGTTCTATTCTCGTCCACATTCTTTATTCTATTATGGATCACTGTGGACAATGCTCCCACATAATTCTTCATACTTATTGTTCTCCATTCCTTATGTCATCCTGTTCTACCCACATCTCGCTTCTTAACCTATATAAGTAGCAAATGTATGTAGATAGTTATTGTTGAATTTCCCCTGAAGCACGCACTACGACACGCGGGTGATGGTTATAATTTGATGAGGAAAAATTTTAGCTACAGTGCTACTTATGTAATGCAGACATGTCACATGGAATGTTGTGGTGAGAACTCGCAATATTCCCAACACACCTTCTCGAGTGAAGCACCACATGAGTTAAAAAGCAAATAACTCATCGGAATCATGTGCAACAGCAGCTGTCCCCTCTTTCCTCTCTGGACATTGAGAGCGAAAGTGACCTTTCTTCCCACAACCAAAACAGACAATCTCTGAGACATCATGTCCTTTCTTGGCAACAAGTGCGGATCCTCCAAGGTTGGCCTTTTCATCTTCCCTTTTGACAACCTCAATCTCCTGTCGCTGTTCTTCATTTGCAAGCCAAGTGATAACATTCTCGAGTGTGATATCTTCTGGATGAGCGGCATCCAACATGACAATGATTTGGTTGTAGACCGTAGGTAGTCCATTTGTGAGCATGAGGTCGTCGTCAGTCACATCCACTCCAATGGCCTCTAGTCCAAAACGCATGCCTTTCACCCTGCCAATCCATGATGCCATGGTTTCCACAACCTCCTGAGACTCCTTCACCTTCATCCTTGCATTAATGAATGCATGCCGCATCGCCAGCTTCGAACCAAAGCCTTGAGCCTGATGGACGCGCCGTAGTTCTGCCCAGACCTTCTTCGGATTGAGATCCTTCATATGGGGCAACTGACTGGCCGTGACCCTCTTAATCATCCTGGCCCTGGTCTGCCTCATCTTCATCTCATATTCCACAACGGCCTTCCTGGCACCAACTGTATCACCTTCTGGTTTCACAACCGTCCCAAAAACATATTCCCACAGTCCTCGTTCCACCAAGTCTGCTTCCATATGTATCTCCCATTCTGCATAGTTGCCATCGGTAAGGGCAGCGAATGTTGGATCATGGTCTTCAGACATAACAGGGGTAATTCAGATGAAGTATGGTTTTGCGGTTTTCAAGAAGGTGATTAAGAGGATGAGTCAGTACACTTGAGTCATCCAATACGGGTGTGGTTGAATTATGTTGAATTTCCCCTGAAGCACGCACTACGAAACACGGGTGATGGTTATAATTCGATGAGGGAAAATTTTAGCTAGAGCACTACTTATGTAATGCAGACACATCACATGGAATGTTGTGGTGCGAACTCGCAATATTCCCAACAGTTATTCGCTCTGGATATTAACTTGGCTTACATTCTCTAGTCCTCCCTCTTTCGGTCTAAAGTCCTTTACTTGGGCCAACACTCTCAGCACCCTCCTGGGTCCTTCTTCTGTCCAAATTAGTGGCATGCATAGAGCTCAGGGTGCAACACATGAGTATGTTGAAGCCTAGCCACCTTTATTGGTCTGAAGGACTTGGCCAACTCCTGTCTGCACTATCAGCATCACTGAGACTTAACAGTAGGGCTCTCACCTTGGCAGAGGGAATCCAAAGAGAAAATTCTAAGGATCCTGCTGCTGGTAAACCCCTTTTATACCCTTTAAGTAAGTGGTCTGTGCACTAGCTTACAAATCTATACATTGGAGTCTATAGATACAACCTCCTGGTACTAATTTCAGAGCTTAGGCACTTATTCTGGGATCTAATCACTGTGCTAAACTTGTTCCTGTTTCCCACCAGGTGGTTTCTAAATTCCTAACCTTTGGAGTATTGTCAGTGTATGGATTTATCCGTTGGTCACATGGGAGGTCACGGAGGTCATGGATATCATGGACACTGTGGAGATAGTGTGGATGGTAGTGTGGATGTTGGTGTGGATGATGGATACTATGGAAGTTCAGCAGATAATGGAGCTTGTAGATGTTGCCTGGGTATGAAGGTTGAGGTATTCCTCTCCTGTCCTCAGACCCTTGTTTACAATCTCGGAATCCAAGCGGAGTTTGAAATAGGGCTTTGGCTTCGGATTTGGGATTCAGAAAGAGTCATCCCTTGACATCACCCCCCTTCTAGAGTGCTGCATCCTCATAGCATGGAATGACAGGGATTTGAAGGCCATTGTCTGGATTCTCCAAGGTTCTCCCAGATGTTGCAGGTAGAACTCCTGTACTTTAGCTGGTGCACTCATGTCCTCTTCCTTCACCCATGTATTCTCTTCATAACCATACTCTTTCCATTTTACCAGGAAATAAAGCCCTCCTCACATCAAACAACTGTCCAATACCTTTTCTACTTTATAATGCTCTTCTCCATCGATTGGTTCCAGGGGTGCAGGTGGTTTTGACTTCCACTCTGGAATTGGGTCTTCCAGGGCTGGAAGGAGTTTGACCACATTGAGGACTAGGTGGATCCTGGACAGGGCCTGTGAGAGTCAGAGCTTGTAGGCATGTTTCCCCACTTTCAGTTGAATGGTATAAGGCCCCAGATACTGGTGACTTAGTTTCTGTGAGGGCTAGCTTGTCTGAATGTCTTATGCATTCAGGAATACCCGGTGCCCCACCTGGTATTCTGTGTTGAGCACAGTATAGTAGAGACGTGATAAAAGAGAGAGAGAGAGAAACTCAGATACAGACACAGACATAGACACTAACACAGATGGAGGATGTGGTTGCTAAGACAAGCCTCATAGTTACAGGTCCCTACACAATGTCAAGTACACGTACCGAGGTCCCGATTATTCACCAGTGCCGACTGAACAACCATCCTACGTCCATGTACAAGCATCCATGCAGCATGCATAACACTTGGTACACCTGTCTCGGCTCGGTACATCCGCCATCCACATTCCTCGGTCCGTTTCACCTCGGGACTTCCTGTCCTTGTACTATCCTTGGTTACCAGCCTTGTCTTATAGTCTGGCACCTCCTATTGTCCTATCTTCGGACACATTCTATTATCCTGTCTTTTATTGTTCTATCCCCGCTTTGCATTCCTTGTTCTAATTTTGTTCGTTGTGGACAATAACCACATGCTCTGCATACCTTGTTGTCCCACATTCCTTATTCCACATGTCACTTCTTAACCTATATAAGTAGGACATGGATGTACATACTTCTTCATTCTGGGTATCGACTAGGCTTAGGCCCTTCTACCTTCTTCTCCTCTGTTAAGTCCTCGACTCGGGCTTGCATCCTCAGAATCCCCCCAAGTATCTGTCTGTTGCAAATACAGTGGCATGCACGGCAAGTAGGGTGCAACGCACGAGTACGTTGAAGCCAATGCCACTACTCTTGGGCTGCAGGACTTGGCCATAGTCCGCCTGACCTTTTGGCAACACCCCTCGGCAGTACCGAAGTCCGTCAGTATCCGACGCTTGACACACAACCAAAGTGTCCACAATATTAATAAAATAACACTCCCACCTGATGGGGATGCAAAATAGAACCAATGCTCCCACTAAATAAATAGAACCAGACAGCTCCCACCAAATCTGACAATCAGATATACATTGAAAACTCCAGTGAAGAGGTGCTGGAAGGAATAGGAGATGATGGATGACTGGTAAATGGAGCATTGAATGATACTTGAGCCATATCAGTGGCTTCTGAGATGAAATCAGCCTGTATCTGATGTGATGGACCTGCTATAACAACCCAATCCTTGACATGCTGAGGTATATCCTGAATGCAACATGCAGCAATATGACCTGAACAACTGCAATGATGACAATGGCCTTCATTGGTTGGATTGCACCAATGATAACCTTTTCATCTTCCAAGGTACTGTGACCAATTGAGGAACCTGAAACATGACCACTAACAGCTCTCCATCCTCCACCTCATCCAGATTGAGTAGCAAGGGCAAAATCAGAACATTCAGATTTGATGGCAATAATGGAGGAAGATGCACCAGTCAAAATTGACTTGATCATGGGAAGAGTTGGTTCAGCCTTGGCAGTGAGAATGGAAGTGCATGTCAAGTCCACGTACCGAGACCCATCCGCCGGCAGTGCCGACCGAGCAATTATTCTATATCCACGACCAAGTGCCCGCGTTGCCTGCGTAACACTTGGTGCGCCGGTCCTGGCTCGGCACATCTGCCATCCGCACTCCTCGGTTCATTTCACCTCGGGACTCCTTGTCCTTGTATTATCCTCGGACGCGACCCCATTGTTTTATATTCGGCCACTCCCTATTGTCCCATTTCGAGTCATGATCCTATTATATTGTCTTTCATTGTTCTATCCCCGCTTTGCATTCCTTGTTCTAATTTTATTCATTGTGGACAATGACCGCATGCTCTGCATACCTTGTTGTCCCATATTCCTTATTCCACATGTCGCTTCTTAACCTATATAAGTAGGACATGCATGTACATACTTCCTCATTCTGGGTATCGACTAGGCTTAGGCCCTTCTACCTTCTTCTCTTCTGTTAAGTCCTCAACTCGGGCTGGCATCTTCAGCATCCCCCTGAGTATCTGTCTGTTGCAAATACAGTGGCACGCACGGCAAGTAGGGCGCAACGCACGAGTACGTTGAAGCCAACGCCACTACTCTTGGCCTGCAGGACTTGGCCATAGTCCGCCCGACCTTTCGACAACACCCCTCGGCAGTACCGAAGTCCGTCAGTATCCGACTCCTGACAGTGCAAATGATGTGATAGGATGAGTGTAGATTCATGAGAAGGACATCCATGGTTTCTATGTCATCAATAATGCAGCCAAGACTCTTGAGTGTCTGATAGGCAGTCTCAATGGCATGAAGGTAGATATCAATGGACTTAGCAGGATCATGTTCAATCTGATAGAAGCTCTCACAAGCGTTGAGGTGACGAGCTATGGTGGACCTCTGTAATTGTGTGTCAAGCGTCGGGTACTGACGGACTTTGGTACTGCTAAGGGGTGTTGTCAAAAGGTTGGGTGGACTATGGCCAAGTCCTGCAGGCCAAGAGTAGTGGCGTTGGCTTCAACGTACTCGTGCGTTGTGCCCTACTTGCCATGCGTGCCACTGTATTTGCAACAGACAGATACTCAGGGGGATACTGAGGATGCCGGCCCGAGTAGAGGACTTAACAGAAGAGAAGAAGGTAGAAGGGCCTAAGCCTAGTCAATACCCAGAATGAGGAAATATGTACATGCATGTCCTACTTATATAGGTTAAGAAGCGGCATGTGGAATAAGGAATGTGGGATAACAAGGTATGCAGAGCATGTGGTTATTGTCCATAATGAATAAAATTAGAATAAGGGATGCAATGCAGGGATAGAACAATAAAAGACAGGATAATAGAATGTGTCCGAAGATAGGACAATAGGAGGTGCCAGACTATAAGATAAGGCTTGTAACCGAGGATAGTTCAAGCACAGGAAGTCCCGAGGTGAAAAGAGTCGAGGGGTGGTGACAGGGAGTGTGGATGGTGGACGTGCTGAGCCGGAACTGGCGTACCAAGTGTCATGCATGCAACGCGGGTACTTTGTCGTGGATATAGGATGATTGCTCGGTCGGCACTGCCAAATAGATGTGTCTCAGTACGGTACTTGACATTGTGCATTGATGACCTTCCAGGCCTCCAATGCAGATTTCTTTCCAGAAACCAAATACTGGAGTTCAGGGGTAAGGCATGACCAGATACAGAAGGTAAGTCACCTATCTTCTGCTTTGAAACTCTCAGGAACAGTAGCTGTGGGCTCATCTGTGATCCAGGTGGCACTAACTCCCATGAAGAACATTTCCATCCCTTCCTTCCAAATATGATAGTTTCCTTCCTCAATGGATGGCACCTCAGAGAGCAAGTTATCCTGATTATTGAATGATGACATGGTGTAGATGAGATATAGAGATGGTAGTAAATAGAGGATGGAAAGAATGTGGACTGATATGTGACAATATTGGGGTTTCTGGTGGTATTTAGGCTAGGCTGGGGCCCATAACCTGTTAAGCACAGTATAGTAGAGAAGTGATAAAAAAAGAGAGAGAGAAACTCAGACAGACACAGACACAGACACAGACACAGACACTAACACAGATGGAGGATGTGGTTGCTAAGACAAGCCTTGTAGTTACATGAAGGTGCCTATACAACCAAAGTGTCCACAACATTACATACACTAACATTCTGGTGCTGGAGTTTGGTGTTTGTTGTAATACCATGCTATGTCAAGTGCTGATTTCACCTCTTCCAATGACTTTTCCATCCGGTCCTTGAACTCATTCACAATTTCCATGTATGACTCTGGCAGTCACAGTTCAAAACCCATCCAGGGGTGTTACCCTGTATCTAGCATAAAGGGGGTTTGTTGCATGGCAGAGTGTGCATGGTTATTATACTGGAATTCTGCCATTGGAAGGAGCTCATCCCAGTCATCCTGCCTCTCATTAATGAAGATCCAGAGGTACTGTTCTAACTCCTGGTTGACACATTCCATCTGACCATCCCCTTGTGGGTAGTAGGCTGTTGTTGCTGCGAGCTTGATTCCCAGGAGATGGTAAAGTTTCTGAGTGAACTCCAAGATGAACTGAGGACCCCAATCTGAAACCACTGGTTTAGAGAGTCCATGTATTTTCTACATGTGCATTAGATAGAGCCATGCAACCATTTCCACCTTTCCTTCCAAGATGATAAGTCCTAGGTACTCAATCCTTGTCTTTTCAAACTTGCACTTCTCTTTCTGACTGGTCTCTCTGAAAGGAAGGTGTGGGGGTTATGTCACACTCCTCCTTTAGATAAGAGAACCTATCATGTACAGGCAGTGGGGGAACATGATTCACCCACTGCCAACTCCAACATCGTCTTCATTCTCCCTTGCTCCTGCTTCTTCCACTATTTCCACTGTCTCCACTGTCTCCTCTGGTGCAGTCTCTGATATCCCTGACAGGGCCAGAGTTCCAGGAGTAACTCCAGCTTCTCTTCCACATTCATAGTCCATGTCAAGTCCACGTACCGAGACCCATCTGCCGGCAGTGCCGACCGAGCAATCATCCTATATCCACGACCAAGTGCCCACGTCGCATGCATAACACTTGGTGTGCCGGTCCCGGTTTGGCACATCTGCCATTCACACTCCTCGGTCTGTTTCACCTCGGGACTTCCTGTCCTTGTATTATCCTCGGACACGACCCCATTGTTTTATACTCGGCCACTCCCTATTGTCCCATATTGAGTCACGATCCTATTATCTTGTCTTTTATTGTTCTATCCCTGCTTTGCATTCCTTGTTCTAATTTTGTTCGTTGTGGACAATGACCACATGCTCTGCATATCTTGTTGTCCCACATTCCTTATTCCACATGTCGCTTCTGAACCTATATAAGTAGGACATGCATGTACATATTTCCTCATTCTGGGTATTGACTAGGCTTAGGCCCTTCTACCTTCTTCTCTTCTGTTAAGTCCTCAACTCAGGCCGGCATCCTCAGCATCCCCCCGAGTATCTGTCTGTTGCAAATACAGTGGCACGCACGGTAAGTAGGGCGCAACGCACGAGTACGTTGAAGCCAACGCCACTACTCTTGGCCTGCAGGACTTGGCCATAGTCTACCCGACCCTTCAGCAACACCCCTCGGCAGTACCGAAGTACATCAGTATCCGACGCTTGACAGTCCAAATGTTAAAGGACAAGGGACAGTCCCAAACATAATTCCCAGGCTTCCAGCATCAGTGGCAGACTCCTAAAGTGGAACCCTTTGCTTGGGTCCACTCTACTTCCATCGGGGCTTGGGTTTCCTTTAGCATGACTGGTGAAGGCATCGGGGTACGATGAGTAACTTCCAGAAGTTGAGGCAGGGGATTTGGCATTTTTGAGGCTCCTGAAGCCTGCTTGAGGGGTGTGCTTGGTAAGCAGGTGGGAGTCTAGAATTGGCTGCAGTGGACTTCCATAAATGCTTCATTAGCCTCTCAGTCCCAGGCAACCCTTCGTGCTGCCTCATACCACCCATTGGGATTATCAACACTTGGTGTGCCACTTCTCAGAAGAGCAACCTTTGTTTGTATCCCCGATTCAAGGCCTCTGCAGAACTTGATCACCACCATCTTGTCATCGTGGTATCCCACAAGGTCTATTAATTCTGTGAACTGATTGATGTATTATTCTACAGAGTCCTTGCCATGATACCAGCCTGTCCCATCTAGATGCATAAGGGCAGAGAGCTGTTCATTCTTCAGGCAGAAATTCCCTATGAAATCTGATTCAAAGGCCCTCCAGTCTGAATAATGGGGGTGTCTGTTCCTCTTGCTCAGAAGGATTTTGTTTGTAAAGTAAGTGGCTCTGTTGGACTTGAAGTAAGAGAGGGCCCAAAGTATCCAGGCCTGGTTGTTTAGGAATTGGTCTCCACAGATCACAAGTAAATGTTGTAGGCATTGAGGAAGGCCCTCCCCTTTTCTCTATCTCTGTCAAAATCCAATGGAGATGCAGGCCTCACTCTGGAGTTTCCCAGAAGGGCAGTGTTCCAAAGGTCAGGAAGGCTTGCACTTGGTGTCGGGTTATCCTCCAAGTCTTCAGATCTCATTCCTTGACATGTGGAGTTATTCCTTAGTTTGGCCATGATTGCCCTTTGTTTATTGCAGCATTTGCCATCTGGTTTTCTGCCAGTTCTTCCTCTAACCTCCACAATCATTCCTTGGCATCCATACTGGAGGTAGGGTTTGTGGGGATATCTGTGGCTATGGCTATTGAGGAGGGGGAGTCTGATGTTAGGTATGTCCAGGAGTTGGTACTCTCTGAATCACTCCCATTGAGTCCAAAGCTACCTATGACTGTACCACAATGCAACTCTCAGTCCTTTTTTGGAGAAACTTTCCTGCTGTAAGGGCAACCCTCTGGACTTCTCTGGAGTTGTCTCATGGAGAGGGGGAGACAGGGGGAATCCAAAGTTTAATTATAATTACTACCTAAATATATGTGGGGCTCTCACCTTGGTAGAGGGAATCTAAAGAGAAAAGTCTAAGGATCCTACTGCTGGTGAAGCCCTTTTATACCCTTTATGTAAGTGGTCTGTGTACTAATGTTAAGTCCACGTGTCAGGCGCTTAGCTAGCACCTCCGAAGGGGTTATCCGGGTCAGCGTGAAGGTCCGTGATGGGGCCGAGGACCGAGACGGAAGTCGGACGGGCTACAGACGGGGAACGGAGGCGCCGGGGAACAGGGGTAGGTCGCGGAATGGTTCAATCCGGTTGCTGAGAGGTTCGAGGTCGAAGGGACTTGGCTTCAACTTATGTGTTGCGCCCTCCTCGATCGTCTGTCCCTAATTTCGGAGTAGAGGCGGGGTTTACCGGAAATGAATCGGAAACTGGGGGGGGACTAATTCGATATTCGTACTAGCAAACAGTCTAGTCGACTGTGAGACTATATACATGTATCGCTCTTTGTACTATCTCTAGCCGGTCATAAAACAAGGGGAAAGGTAGTACAAGGGGTCAATATGGGAGAGGACAAGGGAGTGAGGTACGCGGTAGTCCTGCGCGTCGGTTATCAAAGTATTGAGTCCTCGGTCGGGAGCGGACTCGGGAACGGTGTCTCGGTCGGACGGAAACATGGTGTCTCGGACGGGCATGACGGGGACGGGATCCATGGAAACGGTCTTTCGTCCTTTCGGTCGGAAGGTCTCGGAAGCGGGTGGTTGTGGGGGTTAGTGTGGGTTTGTTGAGGGCATGGGCTATAACAACTAACTTACAAATCTATACATTGGAGTCTGTAGAGCCAACCTCCTGGTACTAAGTCCAGAGCTCAAGTGCTTATTCTGGGATCTAATCACCATGATAAACTTGTTCCAGTTTCCCACCTGGTAGTTCCTAAATTCCTTACCTTCTGAGTATTATCAGTATGGATTTATCTGTAGGTCACATGGGAGGTCATGGAGGTCACAGATATCATGGACACTGTGGAGATGGTATGGATGGTAGTGTGGACATTGGTGTGGATGATAGATACTATGGAAGTGCCACAGATAATAGAGCTTGTGGATGTTGCCTGGGTATGAAGGTTGAGGTATTTGTCAAGATTCGGTGACGCCGAAATATCGGTTAAGTCCTACAAACTGTTACGGGGTGGCTAGGCTTCAACGTTCTCTTGCGTTGCGCCCTGCTGTTCCATGCGTGCCACTAATTTGGATAGCAAGAGGAGCCTTAGGAGGATGCCGAGGGCGTCGGCTCGAGCGAGGGACTTTAGAAATAGAGAGTGGACAAAGGGGTGCGAATCAATTGATATTCTGAGTGAAGAACTATCTACATACATCCCGCTACTTTTATAGTTAAGAAGCAAGATGTGGAACAGAGTGGCGTAAGGAATGGAAACAATAAGGTATGAGGCAACCACATGGAGGCATTGTCCACAGTGATCAGAAATAGAATAAGGAATGTAAGCGGTATTAGAATAATAGAGTATGGCTGAAAATAAGATAATGAAATGGTGGGCGGGAATAGAACAATAGAGGACAGCCTAAGATAAAACAATGGCAATGGCCAGGACAATGAGTGGCTATCATGTTGTTCGGGGGAAACGGGTAAAGGAGTGGATAGGGGGGTGAAGGAACAATGAAAGGGGGTGTACGAGGGGAGTGGTCCATACGATGTACCAGATGTGCCGAGCCGAGGCCGCGCGGTGGTGCGAGATGATGTGGGTGAGGGCCGGGTGGTCGGTATTCCCGAGCGAGTCGGTACTCGGTGTTGCGGGCTTGACAGTATTCATCTCCTGTCCTCAGACCCTTGTTTTCAATCTCAGAATCGGAGCGGAGTTTGAAATAGGGCTTCTGACTCAGATTTAGGATTCGGAAAGTATCATCCCCTGACACACTCAAAAACATGGACCTTGTGTTCATTGATCCACTTAATAGAGGGAGTAGGCTTAAAGAAGGCATAAATGGGAACATCCCACATCTTCATAAGTTGTTCTATTTTAAAAGGTCAAATTTCAATGTACTAATTGCTAAATTCAATAGTTGCCTTACCAAGTCCTTGAACATTGGTGTCTTTATCATCCAAGATATTGATGGAGTCTTCATTTGATGCTTCACTGCCAGTTGGTCTTGGTCATAATCAGATTGAATGATACAGTTAGGGTTGTGTTGATGAGGATGCAGAGGAGGTACAGGCTTGTCAACCTCTTCAACTGATGCACATTGACTGTGAGTAGTTTTAGCTTTTTTGGCAAGAAGTGTATCAGTGTTGCCAGTCAGACAATTAGTTAGGTGATGCTTCTGTTTTCCTTAAGCAATATGAGGATCATTGGTAGACATTGTGTTAAAACTAAGTATTTGGCTACTGATATAATTGAAGTTCCATGCTAACCTGGCTTATTGTCAGCAACAATAAGAGCTTCAATACTTGAGAGTGGAAGAGGGAAATAAGCAATAATACTTGTCAGTGTATTGACCAGCTCAATACTGAGCTTTAACTAATTACCTAAGAACTGTCCAATAGTCTGGCGGAGTAGCAGAGTCCAATAGCAAGTAATAGAAAGAGGAGGAGTGGAGAAATCATGACATTACCCTCCTTTTAAGGTCAATGTCCTCATTGACTATTGCCTATCTACTAGGTGATCCAAACTTCCAGGTTGGAGGAGCCAGCACCTTTTGGTATAAGTGCCTGTGTTTCTCATTTATTATCCCTCCCATCCATAGTCTCATCCCAAAGAGGTGGTGAGAAGAAGGTAAACGACCCCTACACTCATCCTACCTATCGTGCCAGCATGTATGATTGCTAGGGCATCCTTTTTGTGAGAAGAAGGTAAGGCAGGGGTTGCAGACTGGGTAGTTAGTTTCCTTGTTGTGCTGGCATGCATGTCAACTTTCCTGGACTGGGAAATTCTGGAGCTCTCTGCTAGCCATGGGTTTTTCTTGTTGCACCAGCATGTGCAATGATTACAGGTCCTCTTTTTGTCATGCCAGCATGCATGACAACTCTATTATTATTATTATTTTACAGGTCCCTTTTCCATCATGCTGGTATGTGAGGTGACTCCATTGTTTTCATTGTGTTTGTGCATTTTCACACCTGTACACCTCCCAGCATTGCTTGAGCATTGTTGCACTGGTCTGCCCCCACAATTGTGCATGTCCTGGCCTCATTTGCACCTGCATTCATGCATCGTCCTACATCATCATACTAGTCTGCACCCATACTGGCACACTTTCTGACCTCATTTGTGCCTGTGCTCATGCATCATTATGATGGTCCACACCACCCTTGCACCTGCACCTGCATACACACCTGCACCCACACCTGCCCATGCACCCCTACAAACACACCTGCACCTCCCTTTCACCTGTACCTGTACCCACACCTGCACCTGCACCTGCCCCCACACCCCTACATGTACCTGTACCTGCTACTCACACTGCCCTTGTACCTGCCCTCACACCTGCACCTTCCCTTGTACCTTTGCACATGCACTGTTACATTGGCTGCTCATTTGTGCATGCACCATTGTGCTGGCCATTTGTTGGTGCATGCGCTTTGGTTTGAACATCCTTGCACTGGCCGCCATGCACACCTGCATACTATGTGCTGGCTGTTCGTTCATGCATGCACCATTGCACTGGCCATTTATTTGCACATGCACCATTGCACTCACTTGCCACGTCCACTACCATTGTGCATGAAATGGCCTTCCATTTGCCATTCATATCTGACTCATGCACCTGTCTCACCTGCTTTCACATGCTCCTTGCACCTACTTCCTGTGCCCACCACCACCATGTGTGCAACAGCCTTCTGCATGCCACCTGTACCTCTCAATTGCACACCATTCCATATGTATCATCTATGCCTCTGTGCATCATTGCATCATGCATCCTCTCACATGTCACCTGCATTCTAAGGTTTTTGTATAGGCAGAAGGGTAGTCTATGGAAGATGTGGCCTATGCACCTGGGTGCAGCTGGGAATTGCCTGTGGAACTCTTGTGTTTTTTCTCTTGCATTTCTCATATTCTTCTCTGGAACCCACAAATTCTCTTCTCTGGGGTACCTAACCTACTTCACCAGATAGTGCAGTACTCTCCTATGCATTCTGGAGTCCAGAACTTCCTCTGCTTCATACTCCACTCCTTTTGGTGTCATTACTGATGGAAGGGGTATTGGCTTTTGTTATATAGAGGATGTGGGTGTTGGGGCAGGACATAGAAGGACAGTATTAAAAACAGGATTCTTCCAATTGGGGGTAGTTACAGTTTATAGGCAGGTTCTCCCACTTTTTCCCCAATTGGCAATGGGCTATAATGTCTATCTTCTAGTCTTTTTGATGGTCGGTCAGTGGTGGCATTAAGGCCTTCCAAGTAAACCTTGTCCCCTACTTGATATTGTGGTATGTCTTGCCTTCCTTTGTCATATACTGCTTCATATCTGATGCTACCTTTTCTAGTGCTGCTGCTTCCTCTTCTCTTATCCTCTTCATCCTTCCCTCAAACACATTTGCCACCTCTGTTTCTGTCTCCCATCATGGTTCAGTGAACTTCCTTGGATACTGTCCATAGTTTAAGTAGAATGAAGAGTACCCTGTCAACACTTGGATCTTGTCATTATAGCTGAACTCTGCCAATGGCAACCATTCCACCCAGTCATCTTGCTGATGGTTGACAAACAACCGCAGATACTGTTCTACTTCTTGGTTTATGTGTTCTGGTTTTCCATCTGTCTGGGGATGATAGGCAGTTGAAGGTTTCATCTTTATCCCTAGTAGTTGGTATAGGTCTTTTGTGAACTTCGAGATGAATTGAGAGCCTCTGTCACTGATCACCACCTCTGGGAGTCCAAAGTCTCTCCACACTGTATCTCTGAAGATCCTTGCAATCCCTTCTCATGTAACCTCTCCTTTTGTCAGTGCCAATCTAATTCATTTGGACAGTCTATCCACCACTACTATAATTGTATCATATCCCAGACTTTGTGGTAATTAGGTAATAAGGTCCACTAATATGTACTGCTAAATCCTTGTTGGAATTGCATTTGGAGCTAGAGTCCCCCTTGGTTTTCTGGGAACATCTTTGTTTGCTGACGCCTATGGTACCCATCCATATATGTTTTCTGAGGATGAGTCCTGTTATCTTGAACCTCCCAGGGTGACCTGCAGTAGGCATTTTATGGTGTAGATGAATGATTTCCTCCCAAAGCTTCCTGTTCTTTGGTATGTATATCCTTCCTCCCCAGGTTATGATCCCCTGTTCTTCCTTCCAATCCTTCTCTCCATTCTCTACCCTTTCTCTGACTTTGCTCTGTATGTTATTTGCCTTTATGATCCTTTTCATCAGGTCTTCCCCCTCTCCTCTGAGCTCTTGCCTTAATACTCAGAAGAACTCTTGCTTCAACACTGTGACTCCTGTGTTGTCTCCTTCTACGCCCTCTTTATGGTCTTCTTATCTCGAGAGGAAGTCAGCCTTCTTCTTGAGTTGACCTGGTCAATGCTTTAGGATAAAATCATAGTCTGCCAATTCGAGTAACTACCTGGCCTGGTGGTAGTTCAGCTTTCTTGCTGTTATAAAGTATTCTAAGTTCTTGTGGTCCATCCATATTTAAAATGGCTGCATTGTCCCCTGTAGATTATCAATTCCATGTTATCGAGCTCCAGTTCACTTGGCAATACCAACCAACCTTTATTGATTAAACACATATGCCAGTGATAAGTCATTCCTTACCAGTATGTGGTCTTGGCTCGGTACATTTGGTACATCATCTGGATCACTCCTCTCATCCCATCCCCTCTATCCTTGACTATTCAATCATTCCCCATTGCTTCCCTTACCCATTTCCTTTGGGGCCATTTATTATTCACTTATTATTTGTCCACAGCCGTATTGTTTTATCTTTGGCTGTTTTCTATTGTTCTATTCTCATCCACTCTCTCATTATTCCATTTTTGGCCACATCTCATTATTCTATTCTCGCTTACATTTCTTATTCTATTCTTGATCACTGTGGACAACACCTCCACATGAATCTTCATGCCTTATTGTTCTCCATTCCTTATGTCACCTTGTTCCACATCTTGCTTCTGAACCTATATAAGTAGTGAGTGTATGTAGATAGTTCCTCACTCTGAATATCAACTTGGTTCATGTTCTCAAGTCCCCCCTCCTTCCGTCTGAAGTCCCTTACTTGGGATGACACCCTCGGCACCCTCCTGGGTCCTTCTTCTGTCCAAATTAGTGGCATGCATGGAAAAGCAGGGCATAACACACGAGTATGTTGAAACCTAGCCACTTTGATCAGTCTGCAGGACTTGGCCAACTCCCATTCACACTATCGACATTACCGAGACTTAACACAGATAGTGCCTCCACTATGCTAATGCCCATATGATAGCTAGCATCACCTTGTCATGTATATCGTAATTCATCTCTACATCATTGAGTGCCTTGGACATGTAGGCCACCAGTTTCCAGGTTCCTTATTGCATTTGTGACAGGATTGCACCACTGGCAAAGTCTTAACTGTCTGCTTCCACTTGGAATAGGTCCTCATCTGTTGGGAAGGCTAGAATTTGTGCTGCCATTACTGCTGCCTTGAGAAGTTGGAAGATTATCAACTGTTTTGGTCCCCAGTTCCATGCCTTGTTCCCTGTTAGTTCATGTAGTGGTTTGGCAATGCTTGGATGAAGCAACAATAGAAATTGAAAAAATCCAAGAATTGTTGCAATTCATCCTTTATCCTGCGAACTGGCCACCGGCTCACTCTTTCCACCTTCACTGGGTCCATCTCCATCTTCCCTTCACTCACCACCAATCCTAGATATTCCTCCTTCTCCTTCTCAAACTTGCATTTCTCTGGTTTGAGATATAGATTTTCTTCTTATAGCAGGGCCAAGACATGCTTGACAGTCCTTCTGTATTCTTCTAAATCTGTTGAGTAGATCATAATGTCATCTATATAGGTGCTGACACATCCTTCATTGATAAATTCATGGAAGATGTCATTCATCATCATCTGGAATGTTGCAGGGGAGTCGGTCAATCCAAAGAACATGACCAGTGGTTTGAAAAGGCCTTGGTTGATGATAAAGGCCGGTTTGTGTTCATCTGCTTCTTTGACTCAGACATTATTGAATCCCCACCTAATGTCGAGCTTAGTAAAGATGCATGCATGACATAGTTTGTGGATCACTTTAGAAATCAGTGACAGTATATAGCAGTTCTTGATTGTCATTACATTCAGCCTTCAGTAGTCCTGCACTGGCCTCAAGCTGCCATCTCTGTTTTTGATGAAGAAGAATGGTGATGCAATGAGAGACTTGGATGGTCAGATCGTCCCTGACTTCAGGCTTAATTCACAAAACTCATCTAGTTGCTTCTGTTCCTCCAGACTCAGTGGGTACACATTGCTTGAGAATGGTTCAGCCCCTGGCTTTAGTTTGATTGCATGGTCCCACCACCATTGTTTGGGAAGGTTGTTGTCAAATCCCTCCTTTGTGAAGACCCCTCTAAACTCTTCCAGGTAGTATGCTGGTGTCAAGTACACGTACCGAGGACTCGATAACTCGGCGGTACCGACTAAAATACTCCATTAGTAACCAAGCACGAACCATTCAATGGGTTGTTCTCGGCCAGACGCACATATCAGTCACACCCCTCATTCCTACGCCCACTCCTCACTCCTGGGTCCGCCTCACCTCGGCACTTCCTATCCTTGTGTTATCTTCGGCTATGGCCTTGTTTTACAATCGGGCATCTCCTATTGTGCTAGGGCACGTCCTATTATTCTGTCCTTTATTGTTCTATTTCCACCCTACATCTCTTATTCTAATTTTATTCGTTGTGGACAATAGCCGCATGCGTTGCATACCTTGTTGTCCCACATTCCTTATTCCACATGTCGCTTCTTGACCTATATAAGTAGGACATGGATGTACATACTTCCTCATTCTGGGTATCAACTAGGCTTAGGCCCTTCTACCTTCTTCTCTTCTATTAAGTCCTCGACTCAGGCCGGCATCTCCAGCATCCCCCTGAGTATCAGTCTGTTGCAAATACAGTGGCACGCACGGCAAGTAGGGCGCAACGCACGAGTACGTTGAAGCCAACGCCACTACTCTTGGCCTGCAGGACTTGGCCATAGTCCGCCCGACCTTTCGACAACACCCCTCGGCAGTACCGAAGTCCGTCAGAATCCGGCGCTTGACAGCTGGCACCATCTCTTCTACTGTCCTCTTCTTCTTCTCCTTCTGTGCCTCCTCTGCCAGCTTTTGTGAGTGTGTCCTGGCTACACACTCTTCCTCCTCCTCTGCATATATCTGGGTCACAAATATACAGTCTCCCTCCTCTAGTACTTCCTCCTCTTGTCCTGCATCCTCCTCCTCTATACCTGCTTTTGACATTCCACATTCCAAGGGACATTGGTCAAATGTCATCTCTCCTGTCTTCCAGTTGACATTTGTGTTATACTTTTATATCTAGTTGAAGCCAACAATCAGGTCTGTCTTTCCAGTATTGGTGACTGCAAAAGGGAAGACCTCCGAGTGGTTTTTTATCCTGACTCTAAGGGTCACTGTATGGGTTATCATTCCTCCTTCATTGTGGGTTCCATCCACATTGTACATAGGTAGCGGTCTCAGGAGTCTTTCCATTGGCAAACACTTTGCTTTTGCAAAGCCTTCATCAATATAGCACACTGTTTCCCCACAGTCTAGGAGCACTTCAATTGGGAATCCCCTTTTGTCTGTCAGTGGTTCAACAGTGGTGGGTGTCATCACCAAAGATTGGTTGATTCATCTGATCCACTGTTTCCTTCTCCTAAGCTCCTTGACCACTTATATGCCTTCCTCTCTTCTCATCCCTTGTATGGCTTCTACTACTTCTGATGTCACCTCACCTTTCCTTCTGCTGTGTGTTCACTGTCTCAACACTTCCTGCCCTGACCTATTGTCTTGGTGTATCCTCCACCACACCCACTCTGCCATTCCCTCTTTGGGTTTCTCCACCTCTTCTACTATCACCACCTTCTCTTCTCGCTTCCTCTTCTCTTTCTTTTCCTTCTTGAATTTCAAGGGTTGTTCTGATATGATTTTAGATTCTGGTTCTGCACTTTCTTCAACTGCTAGTGGGGTGAAGTAGTTTACAGATATCCAGGGTGAAGAGGACATCCTTTTCACTGCTGCCCCTCCTGAAAATCCTCCTTTTTCAACATGTCCAGTACCTCTTTTTTCTCCTCTTTTGTTTACTCATCCATCATTGCTCTAACCTTCTGTATACCTCAAGGTTGGGGACAGTTTTGTGCTATGTGTCCTTGCTCTCTGTAGCTGAAGCATATCACCCCCTCACTGGCTTCCCTTGAGCCTGATCAATCTCCATGGGTTGTGGGCCCAAAGTGGGTTGGGGAGCAAGTGATTGAGCTGGAGTCGATTGTAGGTTCCTTGGAGCCTGCTATGTCCTTGGTCCTATAGTCCCCCATTTTGTCGCTTGGTATTCACGTAACTGGCTGTCAAAATAGAGGGCATATGACTTCCACTTGTCATACATTATTGGAATGGTCCCCAGTGTGTAAATCCATTCTACTACCTGTGGACAGGTTCCTCTTGAGAAAGGCAACATATTCTTTATCGTTATACCCTGCTGTCAAGTACACGTAACGAGGATCTGGTAACTCAGCAGTACTGACCAGACACTCCATTAGTAACCGTGTATAAGTCACTCGACGAGTTGTTTTTAGCTTGACACATATACCAGTCTCATTCCTCACTCCCATTCTACACCTACTCCCCACTCCTTGGTCCATCTCACCTTGAGATTTCCTGCCCTTGTGTTATCCTCGGTTACAACCATTGTTTTATAGTCGGCCACTCCCTATTGTCTCCTTGGCCATGTTTCTATTATCCTATCCTTTATTATTCTATGCCCGTTTATATTCCTTCATTCTAATTTTACTCGTTGTGGACAATGACCGCATGCTCTGCATACCTTGTTGTTCCACATTCCTTATTCCACATATCGCTTCTTGACCTATATAAGTAGGACATGCATGTACATATTTCCTCATTCTGGGTATCGACTAGGCTTAGGCCCTTCTACGTTCTTCCCCTCTGTTAAAGTCCTTGAGTCATGCTGGCATCACCAGCTTCCTCCTGAGTATCTGTCTGTTGCAAATCGGTGGCATGCATGGCAAGTAGGGTGCAACACACGAGTATGTTAAAGCCAACACCACTACTCTTGGCTTGCAGGACTTGGCCATAGTCTGCCTGACCTTTCAACAGCACCCCTTGGCAGTACTAAAGTCTGTCAGTACCCGAAGCTTGACACCTGCCTGTGACCTATGTTCTTCAAACTCCACAAAGAATTCTGTTGCTGGCCTTCCTCCTTGTCTCAGCTCCCCCAGCTTTTGTTGAGCCATTTCTTCTCATTTGGGTCATGGAATGTTATCTGTAGCTCAGTATAGAATTCGTCCCAACTCTGGTGTGTTCCTGCTTCCAGTTCCCCTTTCATATGGCTTTCCCACTGAGTCGCAAACTTCACTTTCATATAGGACAAGGCAAAGCATATCTTTTGCATATGGTCCACTTTGAAATATGATACATCATCCTCAATCTTCTCTGATGAGCTATCAAATGTTTCTGGTCTTGCAATTTTGCCAGCTGATGGGATAGAGGAGGTGGTTCTAAATGTTAGATGGGGTGTTTGGGCTTGTAGTGCCAATAGGTGTTAGTTCAGGTGGTGTGTCTGGTTGTTCACCATTTCAGTCAGGTCTGCATTCTTTTGCTGTATGAGAATTTGTTGTAGGAGATCAACATACATGATAGAATGTTATAGAGATATGATAGTCTTTAGCTAATGTCAGCAACAACAAGAGCTTCAATACTTGAGAGCAGAAGAGGGAACTGTGTTTTGGAACCATAAAGCTAGTAACCCGAGAGCTGTGATAAAACTTTGGTGTGAAGAAAGTCTAGTCAAGTTCTCCAACAAGACGACAGCAAGCTAAAGCCTGTCTGGGTTGATGTACAAAAAGAATTGTTTAGAGGGGGCCTTGGCAGGTGAGTTGTCAATTACATGTAGGAATGATAGTTTATATTCATGAACTATTATTCTACCCTTGCCTAGGATTATTTCCACAGATGTTCTATAAAATTGTCAAGCGTCGGATACTGACGGACTTCGGTACTGCCGAGGGGTGTTGTCGAAAGGTCGGGCAGACTATGGCCAAGTCCTGCAGGCCAAGAGTAGTGGCGTTGGCTTCAACGTACTCGTGCGTTGCGCCCTACTTGCCGTGCGTGCCACTGTATTTGCAACAGACAGATACTCAGGGGGATGCTGAGGATGCCGGCCCGAGTCGAGGACTTAACAGAAGAGAAGAAGGTAGAAGGGCCTAAGCCTAGTCGATACCCAGAATGAGGAAGTATGTACATGCATGTCCTACTTATATAGGTTAAGAAGCGACATGTGGAATAAGGAATATGGGATAACAAGGTATGCAGAGCATGCGGTCATTTTCCACAATGAATAAAATTAGAATAAGGAATGTGACGTGGGGATAAAACAATAAAGGCTGGGATAATAGAATGTGTCCAAGGATATGACAATAGGAGGTGCCGGACTATAAGACAAGGCTGGTAATCCGAGGATAGTACAAGGACAGGGAGTCCCGAGGTGAAATGGACCGAGGAGTGTGGATGGCGGATGTGCTGAGCCGGGACCGGTGCACCAAGTGTTATGCAGGCGACACGGGCAGTTGGTCGTGGATATAGGATGATTGCTCGGTCGGCACTACCGAATGGTTGTGTCTCGGTACGGTACTTGACAAAAATCTAGTTTAGTTCTTTTATGATGTTTTTACGTTCCTTTTATATTTTGGCCAAGAAACCTTCTACTGTGTAGAAGGGTCGAGATTTATTCCACAAACAAACCTCTGTTGATAAGTCTTAGTGGTCGGCGACCTACTTAAGAGAATGCTGGCAGCACTAAATAATCCAGCAGATTATGGGTGAAGATAAGATTGATTGTTAAGTTACTTTTATGCTACAGAACTAGTCTCTATATATACTAATTATAAGCTGATTATGTAACTTCCCAATAAGGCAAGACCTTCCTGAAATTAGTGGAAGGGTGTGGAAAGGAATGGAAGGTCCTGGAAGCCTGTAGCAGTTATGAGTCACCCTGTAGTCACTAATGAGTCATCTTCCCACAGCTGGTAGTCTCGTGACTGGTCAAGTGATGAAATATTAATAGTAAGTGAGCCGAGCTTCTGGGCTGACCTAATGTGTAACAGCTATTACCTAAGCCCAGGAATTTGTTGTACAATTGAGTCTTGAGAGCTTAAGCTAGCAGTTTGGCACCATTTTCCATGTATAAGTGTTTGGCACTGTAGAGTTGCTCTAGGTAATTAATATCCAAAAGCCTGGGCGCACTGGTCCTTTTCTCTGGTGGGGTCTAGTGCAGTCATTTGGCACAGCTGGATTAAGCTCTGTGACTTATGAGGCCACTATCTGGTGTGTAATGGAGGATTTAAAATATAAAAAGTAGGGTAACTATGCATGACCTGTGATGCAATTGACCATGATCATGAGATGTCATGTATGGGCTTGAGCTTGAACTTGTATTTGTACTTGGACTTGAATACTAGAGTCTAGACTTCCTAGACTTGGTCATGACTTGGACTTGTAGACTGACTGAAGACTTTAACTTGTGAACTTGTTATTATAGAGGTGAGCCAGAGGCCATTATATACAAAAACCAAGCAACGATGTGAAATGATGCAAGAGGTTAGCTATGTCAGTTGAATGAAAAAGCACGAGAACAAAGTATACAAAAGAGGAAACTATGGAGAAACTCTGGAGAAATGGTACAGCATCGTGTTGGCAGAGAAGGTCTAGAGACTCTTAACTGTCACACACAGAGAGCAACAATGGCCTTTGGGGCTTGTCAATATGGATGCTAAAGACAAGACCCAAAGGTGTGCAATGGTGCGTCGTCATGGGCGCTTATTTTAAGCGCCAGAGAATGCAAATGTAAAAGTGAAAAGCACAAGAGAGAAACAAAGATGTAAGTGTAAAACACAAGTGCAGGGGGGTAGAATCATGACCCGACACATCGAGGCTACATGAATAGGGGATAGGGGCTATGATAGGGGGAGACTGTTACATACCATTGCAATGGTTGGTGAATACATGTAACAAGTTGCTGTTTAAATAGTGCCCACAGACTAATGCCAGATAACCTGGCATAGTGCCCTTTTGGCCCAGTTGGAAGAACACATTACTGTGAATTTGTTGCCTTTCACAGAGACTAACCAAAAGGTAAGGATGATGAGTAACAACGAGAAAAGACTAAAAGAATAGGAAATAGGTCGGAGTCAAGCCAAGAAAAGGGGAAACATATAAAAGAAACCATGAGAAAGTCCACCAATACACATCTAACAACCTTGTCTACTACTCCTGAGGGGCATTAGGATAAGTCAGGGGGCTGAGTCATCTTGGAGTATTTTCAGGTCACAAGCAACATATCTTCTGCAATTTCTCCAGTATTTAATCCAAGGATAGGGGTCTAGGAGTAGGAGGGCTAATAGGTATATGGTCGTGTACTCTCATTTTGTGTTTAAGAGAGAGTTGAATGGAGTGGATGGGGTAATCAGGATGGGATGGTGCCCTGAACTCTGCCTCGTATTCCGCTCTACTCCTATCATGATATACCAAAAAATATGTATCGTTCTTGGTTTTCTAGCAAATAGACTGCATCTCCTATCACATATGACTGAGTGTAGATTGAATGGGATCATCTTCTAAGTGAGAAATGTGCTGGGGGAGGTATGTGAAGATAATGATATGTTAATGGTTCTGCCTGGATATGTGTGTCCTGGGTGTTATAGCATTGCATGGGAATGAGCTCTGAAGAAGACATGATGATAAATTGGGAGTCTGAAGATTGGAGTGTGTGATGTGGTGACAGTGAAGGTGATATGGGATGAGCACTGTTGGAGTCTGATTTGGAACATGGTTAAGATCGATCACTTTACTGTGAGCACCTGGATGTGGGTCCTTGTGGGTCCAAATAGAGATAAGGGAAAAATATAAGTGTTTTTTTTGGAGTATTTCCTTGGGATTGAAGAGGTTAATACTTTAAGAGTTAATTACTTTGAGTAATTCACTCTTAAATGGCCAGCCAAATTTTATTATATTTTTTGGTAGTTGTCAAGTTTATGATACCAAGCTCTGGTTTACTCGGTAATACCAACTGACCAACCTTTACCCATACTATCCTTACTATCATGTGGTCTCGGTTCGGTACATCTGGTACATCATCTAGACTACTTCTCCCACCCTATCCCTTCCACCCCTCACTATTCTCTCATTCCCTGTCCATCCCCTTACCCACTCTCCCCTAGAACATTTGATATTCACTTATTATTTCGGTCACAGCCCTATTCTTTTATCTTCAGCTGTCCTCTATTGTTCTATTCTTACCCACTCCTTCATTATTTTATTCTCAGCCATATTCTATTATTCTATGCTTGCCTATATTCCTTATTCTATTCTTGATCACTGTGGACAATACCTCCACATGGTTTTTCATACCTTATTGTTCTCCATTCCTTACGCCACCCTGTTCCACATCTTGCTTATTAACCCATATAAGTAGCAGATGTATGTAGATAGTTCCTCACTCTGAATATCAACTTGGTTCACACCCTCTCATCTGCCTTTCCCCTGTCTAAAGTCCTTCACTCAAGCCGACACCCTTGGCATCTTCACGAGCCTCTCTCCTGTCCAAATCAGTGGCATGCATGGAACAGCAGGGTATACCACACAAGCACATTGAAGCCTAGCCACCCCAAAATGGTCTGCAGGACTTGACCGACTTCTTGGCTTTACCGAGTCATAACAGTAGTCAATTTTAAGACTGATTTGTTGGATAAATTTCTGAGTGAGAGAGGTTTGGAATCTTACACTGATTATGGCTTGATGACCCTTCAAAACTATTGGAGAATTCCCATTTCCCTAACAAAATAAGCAATAATACTTGTCAGTGTATTGACCAGCTGTCAGGCTTTGGGAATGTCAAGAGGTCGGGTGTGTAATGGCCAAGTCCTGCAGGCCAGTTGGGGTGGCTTTGGCTTCAATGTGCTTGTGCCTTGTACCCTACTTGCTGTGCATGCCACTGATTTGGGACAGAGGGCATACTCGGGGAGTGCTGAAGGTGCTGGCCTCAGTAGAGGACTTTGCAGAGGAAGGAGAAGGTAACAGGCCTAGTTGATACCCAGAATGAGGAAATATGTACATGCATGTCCTACTTATATAGGTTTAACAAGCAATATGTGGAATAA
>QLPI01007744.1:0-12630 GCA_003314275.1 Chroogomphus rutilus | reverse complement strand
TCATCAGATCTCGATAATTAAAAAAATGGCTCATCACACCTTTCCAGCCTTAAGCTCAGAGGATGTGGAGCCGACCGTTGCCACCCAAACCGCAGTTTTCCCCTGAAGCAAGTGCTAGACCCCCATTTTGAAATGGAGACCACGTTACAGAATAACGAGAGGAGGCAGACGTGTGTAATGAGGCAAGTGTGTTCATGTGTTCATCATTGTGCAGGAACAAATTTAACGGGGCCTCCGCGGCTTATTCAACCGGGGCACGCCCACAAAATACTACTAATTGGGTGTATGTTGGCAGAAATCAACTCAATCCTGTCACTGAAAGCAAACATTAAACCCCACAACCACCTGCACCATTTCCGGGACCTTTCTGACTGCTCAAAGACTGAATAACCGATTTCCAGATTTCTGATGCATCATTCCGAGGTTCCACGTTTCTGAACCTCTGAAGATTCCGAAGCCAAGGTTCCACTCCTTTGATAGACGACGTGCAGGATCATCACATACCTCACTCCCTTGTTCTTCATTTTATATTGCCCCTTGTACTCTCTTCCCCCCCCTTCTCTTTGCTCAGCAAAAGATAGTACAAGACTAGATACATGTATATAAGTCACCAGTCAACTGGACTATTTGCCAGTATGAATATCGACTTAATCTGCATTATAGTTTCCGATCAAGTTCCAGTAAACTTTCTGACTTTCTGAAATTAGGGACAGATGATCGAGGAGGGCGCAAGACATAAGTTGAAGCCAAGTCCCTGTGACCTCGAACCACTCATACCACCCTATACCGTGAACAGTTCCAAGACCCCCGACGTGTAGAGTAATCTGAGACTTTTAATCTGTAGATTAACCTGAGATTTTTAATCTGTAGTTGGGTCTGGCAGATAAGGTTTCCTGGGGTGTTCCCATGCTATAATATTGGAGAGTCAGTGGGATAAATAGGATAATAAACCTATGGAATTTCCTGTGAATTTAGATGTATTTATCACTAGGAAATATATTGCCCTATGGCAAATCTACAGGGAGCTCAGTCCCCGGTTTACTCTCCACTTAGGCACCGTACCGGGAATCCGGCCTGGGTGGCAAAGCATCGGTTTATATGGTTGTGGTCCTCCTACAAGTTAGATATAATATCTAGTAGTATAATATAATGTATCTGTGTTGGAAACCCAACTGTGACCCAGCCTTGCTGTACGACAAGTAGTTGTTGTTCTAGTCCTAAGTAGGAAACTGCACTCAGCGCTTAACCTTCGGTTCAGCACGAGTGAGTAGATTTAAGTTGTAGCCTAATGGCCAGTGCGATGGGGGAGCAACGATATATGTTATAATTGCTTGTTTATACTACTACAAAATACTAGTACTTTATATAAAGTAGGAATCCTATTTATAAGTGAAAACTTCACGGAGTGAAGTTAGAAGCTGGCCTAATGCAGCCGTGCGCACGGTACACCCGCATATGTGTGGTGGAAACTATATGAAGGAAAACTTCACAGGGGGATGGATAGAAATAGAATATAATAGACAATAAACTGAATAGAAATCCACATGCCAGTGTATCCCCTTCCCAATGTGTCCAGATGAGGTGAGCCAGCCCTTGGGATAGGTATGGGGCCGGGTAGACAGTGTGGGGTAAAACCCGCTCCTAAAATCATGGAAATATTATCGTAGGTTCCCCATGATGTATAGAACTTCAGTGTGAAGTTGCGTCCTGATCTGGTAATAGCTGGGGGAGATATTGCACTGTGAATGTTAAATATATATATACAGTGACTCAATAGTCCCTGGTTCTAACACAGCACTTCCTGTCTTTCTGTCCCCATTCCGATTCCGATCCTGAATCTGCAACCCTTAGTCCCTCCATCCCTGGAGTACAAACCCCCCTTTGGAAACCATTCAGAACCTTCCGGAAACCCTTCCAGAAACCCTTCTGGAAACCCTTCCGGAAGCCTCTAGCTAAGCACCGACACATGGATTTAACAACCTTATTGTTCTCCATTCCTTACGCTACCCTGTTCCACATCTTGCTTCTTAACCCATATAAGTAGTAGAATGTATGTAGATAGTTCCTCACTCAGAATATCAACTTGGTTTGCACCCTCTTGTCTGCCTTTCCCCTGTCTAAAGTCCTTCACTCAAGCCGACACCCTCAGCACCTTCACGAGCCTCTCTCCTGTCTAAATCAGTGGCACACACAGAACAGCAGGGTGCAATTCACAAGCACATTGAAGCCTAGCTACCCTGAAATGGTCTGCAGGACTTGACCAACTTCTCAGCTTTACCGAGTTATAACACAGGCACTTTCCCAGGCCTCAGCCTATGGTGCATCCATCCCCTGAGATCTACCTGCTACTGGGCTCAGTTTTCAGATGCCTCAGACCCCTGCATACACCTTGGAACCCTCATCTGACTCTGGGTTCTCAAGCACAGACCTACATCCTCACTCAAATATGACCAACCCATTCCCCATGACCCACCCTCTGGCAACACATGAATTGTCCTCAGCGCCATCTTCAGCAGTGCCATCAACCTCGAGACCACCATCCATGGAACCACCCTCCTTTGCATCTCCCCCCCCTTTGCACCACCCTCCTTTGTACCACCCCCCATAGCTCCATAGTCTGTCGCACCTCTGCTTGTTGCACCACCACCCCTCACACCACCACTCATCTCACCACTGCTCTTTGCACCACCACCACCCATTGTACCACCACCCATTGCACCACCACCTGCTGCACCACCCCCTATCATACCACCTACCGGGGTGCCACCACCTCCCACACAACTAAGAGGGGCCCTTGCCCTAGGACCCAATGATGTGCCCGACCTCACTCAGGCCATCATCATGCTGGCAAGCAACTTGACCAGCCCCAGAAGAATGGCCCCCCATGCCGCCAAAGTCCAGGATCTGGACACTTTCGATGGATCTGATTCAAGAAAATTACAGGCCTTCTTAGTACAGTGCAGGTTGAATTTCCATCACTGCCCTGATGCTTTTAACTTTGACAGTGCCAAGGTAACCTATGTGCTATCGTACCTGATGAGTTCCGCCCTGGACTGGTTTGAACCAGCTCTCACCACCCCCGATAAGCCAGACTGGCTCAATGACTATGATGAGTTCATCTCTGAACTCAAGACCAACTTTGGCCCCTAGAAGGAGAGGCTGAAGCAGACCTCAGGAATCTCTGCATGCATGATAACCAGTGCATCACAAAATATGTAGTTGAATTCAATCAACTAGACACCTGCATCCACTGGGGTGACACTGCACTCCATTGCAAGTTCTACAACAAGCTTCCCAGCAGGATCAAGGACAAGATTTCCAGAGTGGGAAAACCCCACTCCCTGCTCTAACTCTGCCTCCTGTCCCAGTCCATCGATGCCTTGTTGATCAGAAGTCACCAGGGAGCCCTCCTCTACCCGGAACTTCAACTGCCCATATGACAGAGGAAAGGCCCCCACGAATACATAATCAATCCCTAACACGTGCAATAAGACAGCCAACTCAGGCCAACCTGTGACCCCATCCGGTGGCAGCAGGACTACCATGGATATTTCATCCAAACTTAGTAAAGACAGAAAACTTACACTGCAAGAATGGCAATGCCACTTCAAACAAAACCTCTGCCTGTTCTATGGCAGATCGGGACACACAGCCAAGGAATGCCCAAGATCCACCACCACATTCATTAAGGGGCACACAGCCTCTATAATAGAGGAAATCGAGGAGGAATCCCAGGCAATGAATGCTTTGGAATCCAAGGAATAGAAGCACAGGCAGCAAACTCAAGTGCCAGTTGTTCAGGTTGAATACCAAGGTTAATAGAGTAAAAACAAAACAACATGTCCACTCTCTTGAACTCAAACACCCATGAACAATTGTCAAAAAAATTGACCCTTCTCCAGAAACACCTCTGACACTCCAAAAATCCATCAGATTCTAGTTGCCCGGATACCATACGCTCACCCACTATGATCCATTGATTGATAGGGAATTGAGTACTACTTGTTTAGATTTTCCATCCCAACTGATTCTTGGTACTGCTGAGCCTGCAGTTTCCACCCAGCACTCAATCTGACCCTCTGAAAATTCTGCTTAGGAAACCCTGACCAATGCAGACCCATACCATCCCTTAGACAAATGATACTATGTGTAGATCCCATCTAGAACCTGTTGATACATGATTTCATACCCATTACTGAATCATTAACACAGGTTAAAATGAACCCCTTGAGAATTGCAGGACATTCTCTAAATTTTCAACAGATTCAAACTGTCCAGGTAACAAACCTGTAACCCACCATGACCACTATGACTGCCATGACCACCTTGACTACCACGACCATCATGACCCCAATTACAAAAAATAACCTAGTTAGACAATGGGATGTCTACCATAAAGAGGGGGAAAACTGTTGGGATTATTCCAACATATCAAGCCTAATATAATCAAAATTCCCGACTTTCCTCACTCTTTGGATGGGGAATTATTGGCATATTTTCCTTTTATTTTTCTCTTATTTTTCTTTTATTTTTCAAGATTTTTTAAGCTGTATTATTATATTTTGAATGACACATTATTGGAATTCAAACTCCGCTGGAGCATCACAAGCGATCCTCAAAATTTGAAGTTACAGTGATATGGCATCATACAGCTCATACTATTTGCATGCATTCATGTGCAGTAGTATTTCCTCCTCAGTGTTGACCACACACACTGAGGGTGTGAGCAAAATAATTCTAGTGTACAATATAAACTAAATCTTTTCAGAAGATCAGCCCCCCACACCACCAAGGTTTGGGACCTGGATACCTTTGATGGATCCGATTCAAGGAAACTACAAGCCTTTCTAGTATAATGTGGACTGAACTTCCGTGACCACCCTGACGCCTTCGACACTGAGAGTGCCAAGGTGACCTACATACTGTCGTACCTGACCGGTACTGCCCTGGACTGGTTCGAACCAGCCCTCTCTGCCTCCGACGAGCCAGACTGGCTCCATGACTATGAGGAGTTCATGAACGAACTCAAAGCCAACTTTGGCCCCCACGACCCAGAAGGAGAGGCCAAAGCAGACCTCGAGACCCTCCGCATGCGCGGTAATCAGTGCATCACGAAATATGTAGTCAAATTCAATCGACTAGCCACCCGTGTCCACTGTGGACTGAACTTCCATGACCACCCTGATGCCTTCGACACTGAGAGTGCCAAGGTGACCTACGTACTGTCATACCTGACCGGTACTGCCCTGGACTGGTTCGAACCAGCCCTCTCTGCCTCTGATGAGCCAGACTGGCTCCATGACTATGAGGAGTTTGTGAACAAACTCAAAACCAACTTTGGCCCCCACGACACAGAAGGAGAGGCCAAAGCAGACCTCGAGACCCTCCGCATGCGCGATAATCAGTGCATCACGAAATATGTAGTCAAATTCAATTGACTAGCCACCCGCGTCCACTGGGGCGACACTGCACTTCGTCGCCAGTTGTCAAGTACCATACCGAGACACGTCTATTCGGCAATGCCGACCAAGCAATCACCCCATATCCATGACCAAATACCCGTGTGGCATGCATAACATTTGGTACGCCTGTTTCGGCTCGGCATGTCCACCATCCACACTCCCTGTCCCCACCCCTCGACCCTTCTCACCTCGGGACTTCCTGCCCTTGTGTTATCCTCGGTTACAGCCTTTATTTTATAATCGGGCACTTCCTATTGTTCTACCCTTGGCCACATTCCTATTATCCTATCCTTTATTGTTCTATGTCCATTTACATTCCTTCATTCTAAATTTACTCGTTGTAGACAATAACCACATGCTCTGCATACCTTATTGTCCCACATTCCTTATTCCACATGTCACTTCTTAACCTATATAAGTAGGACATGGATGTACATACTTCCTCATTCTGGGTATCGACTAGGCTTAGGCCCTTCTACCTTCTTCTCTTCTGTTAAGTCCTCGACTCGGGCTGGCATCCTCAGCATCCCCCCGAGTATCTGTCTGTTGCAAATACAGTGGCATGCACGGCAAGTAGGGCGCAACGCACGAGTACGTTGAAGCCAACGCCACTACTCTTGGCCTGCAGGACTTGGCCATAGTCTGCCCGACCTTTCGACAACACCCCTCGGCAGTACCGGAGTCCGTCAGTAATCCAACACTTGACACCAGTTCTACAACGGACTCCCTGGCAGAATCAAGGACGAGATCTCTAGAGTAGGAAAGCCCCATTCCCTGCTCCAACTCTGTCTCCTGTCCCAATCCATTGATGCCTGCTACTGGGAGCGACGATCGGAAATTGTTAGACAGCCCCCCTCCACCCGGAACTTCAACCACCCCTACAACAGAGGGAGGACCCCCATGACCACATATTTGGCCCCTAACATGGGCAATAAGATGGCCAATGTAGGCCAACCCGTGACCCCGTCAAGTGGCAGCAGGACTACCACAGATCTATTGTCCAAAATCGGAAAAGATGGAAAACTTACACTGCAAGAATGGCAACACCGCTTCGAACAAAACCTCTGCCTCTTCTGCAGGAGATCGGGCCACTCAGCCAAGGAATGCCCGAGATCCACCATCACAGTCACCAAAGGGCGCGCAGCCTCCGTGATGGAAGAGGTTGAAAAAGAGTCTGAGATGTCGGACGCTTCAGAAACCAAGGAATAAGAAGTTAGGCCCCCGACTCTGGCACCAGTTGTTTGCATTGAACACCAACTATGCCTACGGACATAAAACAAAACAATGCATCCAACCTTTTCAGGAATATGACCCCCCATGACCAATTGTCGAAAGATTTCAACCCCTCTGTGGAAACACTCCAACTCTGACCCTCCGAACTCCAACCCCCTGAATCCGACCCTCCGAACCCCATCAGAACTTTAGTTGCAAGGACCACACGTTCACCCACTATGATCCGTTGATCGACAGAGTATTGATTACTACTCGTTTAGATTATCCTAACTGATTCTTGGCAATATGGAGCCAGCAGTCTTCACTCAATGCTCAAATCCAACCCTCCGAAAACTCCGCTCAGGAAGAATCCTGATCACTGTGGAACCCCGTACCATCCCTTAGACTAATGGTACCATGTAGATTCTCTAGAACTAGACCTTTTCTTGTTAGAGAATTAATGCGAGCTAAACTAATCAACAATTTCAACCAAGACTCGAGTTATAGGACAATCCCCGAATCCAATGACACTACCCCCATCCGAGCGACAAGCCGGTAGAATGAACACTATGATCTCCACGGCCACCACGACCCCACATCATCAGTCATCGCTGTAAAATATGGCATGCACCTCATCAGGATCAGAGGGATCCAGTTGACAAAAGTAATCAATCCCTTGCTCCCCCCCCCACTGCTCAACTCCAACCCTGGGACTACTACATCTGAAACCAGCCCCACCACCAACCACGCACTTCACCCGGCTCTTCCGACAGGGAACACAAGTTTTGACTGACATAGTCCACATACATAGGTCCTCACGCTTGCGACACCTATCACAAGGATCCGACCCCAGTATGGGAGGGACCCCCAGACCGGCGATCTGGTAAAGGTCAAGCTGATGTTCAATCAACAACTGCTGAGTGGATTTGAAGGGTCCGAGACCCACCTCCTTCCCGGCTGCCCACGCATCCCAGGCAATCTGATTTTCGAAGGACTTTTGTGCCCCCAAAATTCGAGCGTCCCTCTCAAGATGTCTCCAACGCGTCCGCTCTGCGTCCCGAGCGACGGTGCTCACCCCAACTGAGGGCATGGAATAAATGTCCTCCTCATCCCCTGGATCACCCCTGTCAAGCACATGTACCGAGGATCTGGTAACTCGGCAGTACCGACTAAAATACTCCATTAGTAACCAAGTACAAACAATTCAATGAGTTGTTCTCGGCCAGATGCACATATCAGTCACATTCCTCATTCCCATCCCACACCTACTCCTCACCCCTTGGTCCACCTCACCTCAGGACTTCCTGCCCTTGTATTATCCTCGGCTACAGCCTTGTTTTATAACCAGGCATTTCCTATTGTCCTATCCTAGGGCACATCCTATTATTCTGTCCTTTATTGTTTTATCCCGATCTTACATTCCTTATTCTAATTTTACTCGCTGTGGACAATAACCACATGCTCTGCATACCTTATTGTTCCACATTCCTTATTCCACATGTCGCTTCTTAAACTATATAAGTAGGACATGCATGTACATATTTCCTCATTCTGGGTATCAACTAGGCTTAGGCCCTCCTACCTTCTTCTCCTCTGTTAAGTCCTCGACTCGGGCCGGCATCCTCAGCATCCCCCCGAGTATCTGTCTGTTGCAAATACAGTGGCAGGCACAGCAAGTAGGGTGCAATGCACGAGTACGTTGAAGCCAACGCCACTACTCTTGGCCTGCAGGACTTGGCCATAGTCCGCCTGACCTTTTGCCAACACCCCTTGGCAGTACTGAAGTCCGTCAGTACCTGACGCTTGACAACCCCCAGGGGACGAGTAGGAGGATTCAGCATCCGAGGGATCACCACCATCCAAAGACTCCTCGGACTTGGTGTCATGATGCAGAGCCCCTCCGTCTTCAGATCCCGATGGCCTAGCAAAACCCCCCCAGGAGGGCAGATCCTCTGGATCCTCATCCGCCTGACTGGCCAAAAGAGTGGACACGAGAGCCCAAGAATCGCACTCCAAGGCTTGTTTCTTCCCCTCTCCCCTCCCCCTCTGATCCACCCCCTTTGGTTTCTCCCCCGACCTTCGAACTTCGCCCCTCAGATCTTTTCTGACATCCAGAGCAGCTTCCAACTTCCGCGCCCCCTCCACCCTCATCGAGCAAATCTCCTTTGCACACTTAGCCTTGAAGGTGCGCACCTGCACCGAAACCTCCGCTTCGATGTCCTTTCGAATCCGGACATGGTTAGGGACAGAAAGGAACTCAGGAAAGGAGAAAAAAACCTCCTTATATATGCATCCGACGGGCACTTTGGAAAAAACACCCATTACATCCCAATATGCCTAAAAATAGTCCCATGCTCTTCTCCGCTCAATCCACAGCAAGATTAAGCTTAGGACCTCGAGGGCTCGGTCCTAGTGGAGGGATACTGTTATGGCCCATGCCGCCAAACAAACCCACATTAAACCCCACAACCACCCGCACCGTTTCTGGGACCTTTCCAATTGCTCAAAGTCTGAATAACTGATTTCCAGATCCCTGATGCACCATTCCAAGGTTCCGTGTTTCCGAACCTCCGGAGATTGCAAAGTCAAGGTTCCGCTCCTTTGATAGACAACGCGCAGGATCATCGCGTACCTCACTCCTTTGTTCTTTGTTTTATATTGCCCCTTGTACTCCCTTTCCCCCTTGTCTTTACTCAGTAAAAGATAGTACAAGACTAGATACATGTATATAAGTCACCAGTCGACTGGACTATTCGCCAGTACAAATATCGACTTAATTCTGCGTCGTAGTTTCCGATTAAGTTCCGGTAAACTTTCTGACTCTCTGAAATTAGGGACAAACAATTGAGGAGGGCACAACACATAAGTTGAAGCCAAGTCCCTGCAACCTTGAACCACTCGTACTACCCTATACCATGAACAGTCCCAAGACCCCTGGTGTTCCCGACTTGCATCCCCGCTCCGATTCCAATCCTGATTCCAACCCTTAGTCCCTCCACCCCCAAAATACGAACCCCCCCCTTTGGAAACCATTTGGAACCCTCCGAAAATCCTTCCGGAAGTCTCTAGCTAAGCACCGACATGCGGATTTAATACCTTTTCACCTCCTGTGTCAAGTACATATACCAAGATTCTGGTAATTCAGCAGTGCCAACTGAGCAGTCAGACTACGTCCATGTACAAGTGCCCATGCTACATGCAAGTCACTTAGTATGCCAGTCTCGGCTCGGCACATCCACCATCCACATTCCTTGTTCCCATCCCTCATCTACTCTATGCCATTCACCATCCATTAATCCCACCATGCTTACTCCTTATTCCTTGATCTGCCTCACCTCAGGACATCCTGTCCTTGTTTTATCCTTGGCCACAACCCTATTGTTTTATAGTTGGGCACTCCCTATTGTCCTATCCTTGGCCACATTCCTATTATTCTATTTTTATTGTTCTATCCCAGTTTGTATTCCTTCATTTTAATTTTACTCATTGTGGACAATACTCCCACATGCTTGGTATACCTTATTGTTCTACATTCCTTATTCCACATGTCGCTTCTTAAACTATATAAGTAGGGCATGCATGTACATACTTCCTCATTCTGGGTATCAACTAGGCTTAGGCCCCTTGTCTCCTCTTTCCTCTGTAAAGTCCTCTACTCAGGCCGGTACTTTTGGCACCCCCCGAGTATTTTCTTCATCCCAAATTGGTGGCACGCATGGCAAGTAGGGTGCAATGCACGAGTATGTTGAAGCCAAAGCCATTACTTCCGGCCTACAGGACTTGGCCATTACCCATCCACATCTTTGGCATTACCGAAGCTTGACAGCTTGACATCCTGCAACTGGCACATCTTTCCTTTACACTGGGCCTGAAGGATCTGGGCCTGCTCCAGGAATTCTACTTCAAAGTCCTGGTCACCACTTGACATGGGTAAGAGCAGGGAACACCATAGGGAAGGTAACCACCTGTATAGTGTAAGGGACTATGAGTGCTTGGAAAATGCCCATTACATTCCAATACACCTAAAAATATTCTCACTTCTCTTACCGCTCAATTCACAACATGAATAAGCTTAGGACCTTGAGGGCTCAGTCTTAGTAGGGGAATACTGTTATGGCCCATGCCTCCAATAAACCCACATTAGTCCCCTGTTATGGCCCATGCCTGTTATAGCCCATGCTGCCAAAAAAACCCACATTAAGCACCACAACCACCCGCACTGTTTCCGGGACCCTTCCGACCACCCAAAGCCTGAATAACCGATTTCTGGATGTCCGACATACATTCCGAGGTCCCGTGATCCCAAACCTCCGAAGACTCCAAAGCCAAGGTTCCGTTACCTTGATAACCGATGCACAGGACCATCCCGTACCTCACTCCCTTGTTTTCTCTTTTATTGACCCCTTGTACTCCCTTTCTCCTTGTTTTATGACCGGCAAAGATAGTACAAGGATAGTCGCATGTATATAGTCTTCCAGTTAACTGGACTGTTCGCTAGTACGAATATCGATTTAGTCTTGCACCTAGTTTCCGATTCATTTCCGGTAAACTCCTGTCTCCTTTCCGAAATTAGGGACAGACGATCGAGGAGGGTGCAACACATAAGTTGAAGCCAAGTCCCTTTGACCTCGAACACCTCCGTGACCAGATTGAACCATTCTGAGACCGACCCTAAGTTCCCGGCACTTCCGCCTCTGCCCGTAGTCCATCCGACCTCCGTCTCTGGCCCTCGGCCCCGTTTTCGGACCTCCACGCTAACCGAATACCCTTTCAGAAGTACTAGCTAAGCACCGACACGCGGACTTAACAATGCCCCTAATAAACCCCTATTAGTCTCTCCAACCACCTGTACCTTTTCCAGGACTTTCCGACCGCTAGAAGCCTGAAACAATTGTTTTCCACGAATTCCATTGTATCAATCCAAGTTCCGTAAACCTGAGCCTCCAAGATTCCAAGACCAAGGTTCAGCTCCTTTTATAAACAATGCGCAGGATCATCGCGCACCTCACTCCCTTGTTCTTTGTTCTGTATTGCCCCTTGTACTCTCTCCCCCCCTTGTCTTTAGGGAATGGCATGGGTCACCCATGGGTCAAATGTGGGTGACCTACACCTGACCCATGGGAAACCCGAACCTGTCAACCCATGGGTTTTTTCCCATGGGTCGATGGGTGTCAGGTGCGTGGCACACCTGCACGCCTGCATCATGTTCGTGTCATATGTCGTGTTTGTGCCAACACAAATGTGCCAACACAAATGTGCCAACACAAATGCACAGTACATGGATGCGCCAACATGAACACACCAACATGAACACACCGACACAAACACACTGACACGAACACACCGACACAAACACGCCAGCACAAATACACCGACACAAACATGCCAACATGAACACACCCACATGGACACATTGTATGCGCATGCACGAACATGCTGTACGTGCATACATCGACACTAATGCACTGTATGTGTGTATGTACAGCTCGTTGGTGTTGGCACATGCGTGTTATATGGTGCGGCATGTGTGTGTCATATATGCGTGTGGTGCATGCATGTCATATGCATATGCGGCACATGTGTGTTGTATGCATGTGTGTGTTGTATGCACACACGTATGACAGGAGTGAGTGGCCGGTTGTGTGTCATATGTGTGCATGCGCATGCATACATGGTTGATGTACCGGGTTGGGCTGGGTCACGGGTGCTCTGGGCTTGACCCGCACCCGCACCCAAGGGCACCTGACCCAGTGACCCATGTGGGTTGGCCGAACCCATGCTATTCCCTACTTGTCTTTACTTGGCAAAAGATAGTACAAAGACTAGATACATGTATATAAGACATCAGTTGACTGGACTATTCGCCAGTATGAATATCAACTTAATTCTGCATCATAGTTTCCGATTCAGTTCCAGTAAACTTTCTGACTTTCCAAAATTAGGGACAGAATTTCAG
>QLPI01007741.1:0-14865 GCA_003314275.1 Chroogomphus rutilus | reverse complement strand
GGGCTAGTGCGAAGGTCCGTAACGGGGCCGAAGACCGAGACGGGGTCGGACGGACTACGGACAGAGATGGAGGCGCCGGGGACTTAGGGTAGGTCGCGGAATAGTTCAATCCGGTTGCTGAGATGTTCGAGGTCGAAGGGACTTGGCTTCAACTTATGTGTTGCGCCCTCCTCGATCGTCTGTCCCTAATTTCGGAGAGGAGAAGGAAATTCACCGGAGCGAGTCGGAACTGGGTGGACTAAGATGATATTCGTACTAGCGAACAGTCTAGTCGACTGGGAGACTATATACATGCGACTGTCTTGTACTATCTTTTGCCGGTAATAAAACAAGGGAAAAGGGAGTACAAGGGGGTCAATATAAAAGAGAGAACAAGGGAGCGAGGTACGCGATAGTCCTGCGCGTCGGTTATCAAAGTATTGAGTCTCGGTCAGGGACGGACTCGGAGGTGGTGTCTCGGTCGCGATGGGATCGGAAGCGGACAGTGGACTCTGGGTCGGACTTGTCGGGAACGGAGATTACGGAAGACAGTCCTTCGTCCTTTCGGTCGGAAAGGTCTCGGAATAAGGAGGGGTGGTTGTGGGGGTTGTTGAAGGTATGGGCTATAACAATATTGGTACATGTACTTGACAGGATCCCCCACTTATTTCCAAAACTTTTAAACATTTTTGGTCTAAAATTCAGGACTCAAGAATTCCCATGGTCCAACAGGCCTCTGCATGTCCTACAAAACTGCAATAAAACTGGTTCCATACACCTAACGCACATCAATCCATCCATCCCATACCCTTCCCCATGCCTGCTTCCTACTCTTTCTTACTAATGAGAGCCTTCAAGTTTTAGCCCCCAACCAAATTAGGCAAATGCATTCTCCCACCACCACCACCACCACCACTGAGCCCTCTACAGTTAACCCTGGAATCAAGTCTCAGTTCTGGAATATAAAGGTATAACTAAAATAAATAAAACTGATATATCTGCTTTATCCTCTGCTATGGGGATATTCAGTATATTCAGTGACTTCAAGTCTACCAGTGGCAAGCCCTATAAGATTGGAATGGAAGGCTGTTACCAGATTATGGTAATCACCAAACTCCTCTGAGATGTTGCAACCCTCCATGGTAACTTCAGACCTGTCTCCCATGAAGATTTCAAAAGGGCCATAGAAGATCTCAAAACTGTTGGGATTATCATTGAGCACAGCCCCATTCATCATTCCCTTCTCTCATTTTTTCTACATTTGCTACCACTACCAGATCAATCAATCCCATCAACTCTATGAGCCTACATCTGTCTCAAGCTGAGAACCCTGAGACACATGCACACCCACAAGTACATGGGTCAAGCATCTACACCGAGTCACCTATGGAGTCAAAGTCAACAAATCAAGTCACTTTACACAACCCATACAACAGCATGTTCATTCACTATTCTACTGTGAAATCCCACAACCAGTACCAAACTCACCTATCCTATTATGGAACTACTCTCAATATGGCAACAAGCCAAAGCACCCAAATGGACTCAAACCTTCACATATAAACTTGCATCCAGACAGTCTAGATTTCCTCATATTTTATCCCCCACATCCCCAAATCTCATGACACTTTCCCTATGACTCTGTATATAGTTTCTACTATTTTTATACAACCTTCTATTATGACATTCTCTCTATTCATTTATCTCTGACACCTTTTATCAGTACACTGACTAACACCTCTAATATAATACAGGAAAAGCTGTAAAACTCCTAAAACTCCTACAATACCTCTCAGCAATCCAAAGATCATCCCACAGATGTGTTAAAATATTTTAATAAGGTGTTGATACCGATGTTAGTTGAATGCCAGAGGTAGTTAGATTGTTACAATGGGAAGGAATAACATAATCATAATTAAATGTAATATCTCCCAAAGGTAAACAATGGCAAGGTTCAGGATAGGGCAAGGGTTCAACCTGTATGTTATGCCCACCAGATTGCACTGGTCCCTAATTTCAGGATAGCGAGACAGAAGAAAGCTTAGTCAAAATCAAAGTCAATTATCTGACTGAAGACTGAACTACTGAATGTACAAGATCTTTATACTACTTTCAGATCTACGAGGAGTTGACTAGATTCCTATAATAGATGAGAAAGCCAAGGATCGTGAAAAGTGAGAACAGAAATACTATGTCCCAATCTTGATCTCCTCTGTGACATTGAGGGGTGACATATCACCCCAATTCCCAATGGAGTTACCCTAGAAGGAACATAGTAGCAGATTGGATATGAGAGACAGAACAGAATTGCGAATAAATGAAAGTGGAGCGGAACATAAATGAAAGGATATTAAACATAAATGAAGTGAAAATGGAATTGCAAGCATATGGAGTGTGACATAAATGAGTGGAGTGAATTGACAGGAGCATGTGATGCCAAGATGGATACACAAGGTGCATATAGTTTGTGGGCTCAGGGTGTATAGTTGAATAGGCGAGTGAGGGTGGAGTTGGGCTGAGCAGGCTGGAATGAATAGTCAGGCTTGCTGGGTGTACAGTTCCTCAATACAGTGACTCACAAAACTGAGTCAATGTTTGGTGCTTTTGGACTATTCATTGAATAGCTTTGAATGTAACACATATATGAAAAAGGTGTTGGTGCATCAAAGAATGAATATGATCAGGGCTATGCAACCATTGAAAAATTATGTAATTCCAGTCAGGGGTGATGAAGATATGGGCAATTCAATTCAAGGGCTCATTGACTCAGTTTTGTGAGAGGGTATCAGAGAAATAGTAAGTTGCAATTCTAGTACTTGGTATTGCCCCCCTTGGCCTTAATTACTGCCTCAAGTCTTCTAGGCATACTCTCTATCAAATTCTGACACACCTCTGGTGGTATGTTATTCCATACCTCCTCTACTCTCTCCCAAATTTGCCAAACTCCCTTGGGTGGTGTTAGATACTCCTTAAGCCTGTTTTTTGCATGATCCCAGAGGTGCTCAATAGATTTCAGCTGGAGACTGTGCAGACCAGTTAAGGAGAGTGATATTGATGTTTTCCGTCCAGTTCTTGGCCTTCTTTGACTTGTGCTTTGGGTCATTGTCCTGTTGAAAAATTACCTGTTCCTTAGGAATTCCACTTTCCTCCAGGCTGGGCAGCAGGTAGTCCTCAAAAATGGATACAAACTGATCAGCATCCATCTTCCCCTCAATCTCTGCAAGCTGGCCAACACCATTCCATACCATACACCCCCATACCATAATGTTTCCCCCTCCAAACTTGACTGTCCCCTGTACCTCTCTCTCATTCAACCCCTCCCCCTTCTGTTTCCAGACCCACTGCCTCCCATCTGACTCAAACCTGTTGATTTTGGTCTTATCTGACCAAATGACCCTCTTCCAGTCCTCTACAGTCCACTCTCTGTGCTTCAAAGCAAAGGCCAACCTCAGCTGTCTATGCCTTGCACTGAGGAAGGGCCTTTTCTTCTTTACCACAGCCTTGAATCAATGTTTCCTGAGGAGTCTTCTGACTGTTTCTGAAGAGACTGGGTGGGGGAAAATTGTATTGATGTGTTTGGTGACCTGAGTAGCATTGGCAGCTCTGTCAGTAGTAATTTGTGATAAAATAGAATGTTGATCTCTAGAGGAAAGCTTGGGGAGATGACCTCCAGAGGAGCAGGGCTGGTTGGGAAGGAGAGTTCTGAGAGTCCTAGATACTGTAGACTGGCTGAGGCCAAGTCTTGAGGCAATAGTGTGAGTGGAATGACCATGAGAGGCCAAGGAGAGGATGTTTTCTTTTTGAGCAGAGAAAGTGGGGTGCATTGGAGTGTAGTGAAGTTCTGGACATGTTGGAGGGGATTAAATACCTTAATTTGAGTTCTCATGAAAGATAAGGTTACCATAGTAACCATCTATCAAGGGTTGCATGTTATATAATAGATGGAGCATCAGATTCTAATTGTTCTGACACCATCTCACAAAACTGAGTCAATGGGCCCTTGATTTGAATTGCCTATATCTTTATCACCCTGGATTGGAATTACATAATTTTTTAATGTTTGCATAGCCCTGATCAGATTCTTTCTTTGATGAACCAACACCTTTTTCATATATGTTTTACATCCAAAGCTATTCAATGGATAGTCCAAAAGAACAAAACATTGATTCAGTTTTGTGAGTCACTGTATGTAGATGTTTCTTCCCTCTAAATATTGACTTGGTTTACGTCTTCTTGTCTTCCCTCCTCCTTTCTGAAGTCCCTTACTTGGGCCAATACTCTCAGCACTCTCCCAGGCCTTTCTTCTGGCCAAATTAGTGGCATGCACAGAAAAGCAGGGTACAATGCACCAGTACATTGAAGCCTAGCCACTCCAATTGGTCTGCAGGACTTGGCCGATCCCCGTTCACACTATTAGCATTACCAATACCTAATAATCACACCTTTATCCCTCAGCTCCCAAAGCTTACCAGTATCAACTGGCATGAGTGGCAGAAGGAGATAGAGACCTACTTCATATTAATTGGCTGTAGAATTCATATTGATAGTGTTAGACTTGGAGGCAAAAAGGTTTTGGCTTGGGATCAAACTGACCAAAAAGTCTATGCCATCATATACATACTGTAGTTTCTCACTGACCTCAACTACCATTCACCAATCATCACCACAAAGTCTGGCAAAGATGCCTAGAGTAATGTCAGGCACTGTTAAATCCGCGTGTCGGCGCTTAGCTAGAGACTTCCGGGAGGGTTTTTGGAGGGTTCCGAGTGGTTTCCGAGGGGGGGATTCGTATTCTGAGAGCAGGAGCTCAAGGGTCGGGATCATGGTCGGAATCGGGGCGAACGGAAGTCGGGAACACTGGGGGTCTTGGGACTGTTCACGGTATAGGGTAATACGAGTGGTTCGAGGTCGAAGGGACTTGGCTTTAACTTATGTGTTGCACCCTCCTCGATCGTCTGTCTCTAATTTCGGAAAGTCAGAGAGTTTACCGGAACTAAATCGGAAACTATAACTCAGAACTAAGTTGATATTCATACTGGCAAATAGTCCAGTCGACTGGTGACTTCTATACATGTATCTAGTTCTTGTACTATCTTTTACCGAGTAAAGACAAGGGGAAAGAGAGTACAAGGGGCAATATAAAATGAAGAACAAGGAGTGAGGTACGTGATGATCCTGCGCGTCGTCTATCAAAGGAGTGGAACCTTGACTTTGGAATCTTTTGAAGGTTTGGAAGTGCGGAACCTCGGAATGATGTATCGGACATCCGGAAATCGGTTATTCAGGCTTGAGCAATTGGAAAGGTCCCAGAAATGGTGCGGGTGTTTGTGGGGTTTAATGTGGGTTTGTTTGGTGGCATGGGCCATAACAGTATCCCTCCACTAGGACCGAGCCCTCGAGGTCCTAAGCTTAATTTCGCCATGAATTGAGTAGAGAAGAGCGTGGGACTATTTTTTAGGTGTATTGGGATGTAATGGGTTTTTTTTTCCGAAAGCACCCATCCGGTGCATATATAGGGGGGCTTTTCTTCTTTCCTGAGTTCCTTCCTGCCCTTAACCATGTCTGGACTTGAACAGGACATCGAAGCGGAGGTCTCGGCACAGGTGCGTGCCTTCAAAGTCAAGTGTACGAAGGAGATTTGCTCAATGAGGGTGGAGGGGGCATGGAAAATGGAAGCTACTTGGGATGTCAGAAAGGATCTGCAGGGCAAAGTCTGAAAGGAGAAACCAAAGGGGGTGGGTCGGAGGGGAAGAGAGGAGGGGAAGAGAGGAGGGGAAGAAACGAGCCTTGGAGCATGATGCTTAGGCTCTAGAGTCTACTCTTTTGGCCAGCCAGGCAGATGAGGATCCGGGGGATCTGCCCCTCCTGGGAGGGTTTTGCTGATCTGTCGGGCTCTGAAGACGGGGTAGCCCCGTGTCAGGACACCGAGTCCGAGGAGTCTTTGGATGGTGGTGATCCTTCGGATGCTGAGTTCTCTTACTCATCCCCTGGGGGCGATCCAGGGGGTGAGGAGGATGTTTATTTCACGCCCTTGGTTTGGGGTAAGTACTGTTGCTTGGGACATGGAGAGGACACGTCAGAGACATCGTGAGAGGGACGCTTGGATTTCAGGGGCGCAAAAGTCCTTCGAAAATCAGATTGCCTGGGATGCGTGGGTGGCTGGGAAGGAGGTGGGTCTCGGACCCTTTGAATCCACTCAGCGGTCATTGATTGAACATCAGCCTGACCTTTACCAGATCACCGGTCTGGGAGCTCCTCCCATGCTGGGGTCAGATCCTTGTGACAGATGTCACAAGTGTGAGGACATTTGTATGTGGACTTGGTCAGTCAAAATTTGCATTCCCTGTCGGAAGAGCCGAGTGAAGTGTGTGGTTGGTGGAGTGCCGGTTGTTACGGGGTCGACCACGAGAAAGAGGAGGCGGGAGGAGACGGAGGTTCCGGAGGTGTCCTCTTCGAAAAGGATAAAGGTTGAGGTACTGGTCCCTCCTCTTCCGAAGGGCGGGGGTGATGCGAACACCGACCTCCTGAGGGAAATCAGGGACAGCATTTGTGCCCTTGTCGTCGCCCAGAACAGGATAGTGGATGCTTCTGAGGTGGCGAATGCCCTCAAGACTGATGGTCGGAATCATTCGACAGCTGTTGGGAGATGTGGTGTACCCTCCTGGGCTCGTCGGGTGGTGGCGGGTCAGTCGATTCCAACACGTGGCATGGGGAGGGCTGCTCCCAAGGGAAGACGGGCCTCTGGGGGAACAGGTTCCATATATGGCACGGGGGATGTGACACCCAGGGCAGGGCATTCCACTGAGCAGGCAGCCCCGGTGTGTGATGTGGGGGACTCGGCACTTGTGATGGAACAACCTACTGAAGATGTGGTTTCAGGGGCTGTGGAACTGGCATCGGAGTCGCTTCCTGAAGCGGTGGCTTTGCAGGCTGTGGCGTTGGCGGGTCCGGTTTCCGATGTAGTAGTCCCAGGGTTGGAGCCGAGCGGGGAGGGGGAGCAAGGGATTGATTACTTTCATGGACCAGATCCTTCCAATCCCAACAAGGCATATAATATTTTATGGTGATGACTGATGATGTGGTGTCGTGGTGGCCATGAAGGTCGTTAGCATTCATTCTACCAGATTGTCGCTTTTTGGACGGAGGTAGTGTCGTCAGGATTTGGGGAATGTCCTGCAGCTCGAGTCTCGGTTGTCATTGTTGATTAGTTTTAGCTTGTATTAATACTCTAACAAGAAAGGGTCTAGTTCTAGAGAATCTGCATGGTACCATTAGTCTAAGGGATGGTATGGGATTCCGCGATGATCAGGGTTCTTCCTGAGCAGAGTTTTAGGAGGGTCGGATTTGAGCGCTGAGTGAAGACTGCTGGCTCCATATTGCCAAGAATCAGTTAGGATAATCTAAACGAGTAGTACTCAATGCCCTGTCAATCAACGGATCGTAGTGGGTGAGCATATGGTCCTGGCAACTAGGATTCTGATGGGGTTCGGGGGGTTGGATTCGGAGGGTCAGAGTTCAGAGGGTCAGAGTATTTCCGCAGAGGGGTTGGAATCTTTTCCAACGATTGGTCATGGGGGGTCATATTCCTGAAAAGGTTGGATGCATTGTTTTGTTTTACATCCGTAGGCATAGTTGATGTTCAACGCGAACAACTGATGCCAGAGTCGGGGGCCTAACTTCTTATTCCTCAGTTTCCGAAGTGTCCAACATCTCAGACTCTTCTTCAACCTCTTCCATCACGGAGGCTGCGCGCCCTTTGGTGACTGTGGTGGTGGATCTCGGGCATTCCTTGGCTGAGTGGCCCGATCTGCCACAGAAGAGGCAGAGGTTTTGTTCAAAGCAGCGTTGCTGTTCTTGTGGTGTAAGTTTTCCGTCTTTTCCAATTTTGGACAAAAGATCCATGGTAGTCCTGCTGCCACTGGATGGGGTCGTGGGTTGGCCTACATTGGCCGTCTTATTGCCCGTGTTAGGGGCCAAATACGTGGTCATGGGGGTCCTCCCTCTGTCGTAGGAGTGGTTGAAGTTCCATGTGGAGGGGGACTCTCTGGCAATTTCCAATCGTCACTCCCAGTAGCGGGCGTCGATGGATTGAGACAGGAGACAGAGTTGGAGCAGGGAATGGGGCTTTCCTACTCTAGAGATCTCGTTCTTGATTCTGCTGGGGAGCCCATTGTAGAACTGGCGACGAAGTGCAGCGTTGCCCCAGTGGACGCGGGTGGCTAGTCGATTAAATTCGACTACATATTTCGTGATGCGCTGATTATCACACAGGCAGAGGGTCTCGAGGTTGGCTTCGGCCTCTCCTTCTGGGTCGTGGGGGCCAAAGTTGGTTTTGAGTTCATTCACGAACTCCTCATAGTCATGGAGCCAATCTGGCTCGTCGGGGGTGGAGAGGGCTGGTTCAAACCAGTCCAGGGCGGTACCAGTCAGGTATGACAGTACATAGGTTACCTTGGCGCTCTTGGTGTCGAAGGCGTCAGGGTGGTCGTGGAAGTTCAGCCTACATTGCATTAGAAAGGCTTGTAGTTTCCTCGAATCGGATCCATCAAAGGTATCCGGATCCTGAACCTTGGCCGCATGGGGGGCTGATCTTCTGGGGCTGGCTAGGTTACTTGCCAGCATAACGAGGGCCTGAGTGAGGTCGGGCACAATGTTGGGTCCTAAGGTGGGGGCCCCTCCCGGGTGTGCAGGAGGTGGCGGTGCTGCGCCAGGTGGTGTGACAGTCCTTCAGTGTTCTTCTAAGTCTGTCGAGTAGATCATGATATCATCTATATAGGTACTGACACATCCTTTATTGATCAATTCATGGAAGATGTCATTCATTATCATCTGGAACATTGCAGGAGAGTTAGTCAATTTAAAGAACATGACCAGTGGTTCAAAGAGGCCTCAGTTGGTGATGAAGGCTGCTTTGTGTTCATCCCCTTCTTTGACTCAGACATTATTATATCCCCATCTGATGTCCAGCTTAGTGAAGATGCACGTATGGCATAGTTTGTGGATCACTTCAGAAATTAGTAGCAGTGGTAACGGTTCTTGATTGTCATTGCATTCAGCCATCGGTAGTTCTGTACTGGCCTCAAGCTGCCATCTTTCTTTTTGATGAAGAAGAATGGTGATGCAATAGGAGACTTGGATGGTTTGATCTTTCCTGACTTCAGGTTTTCTTCCAAAAACTCATCTAGCTGCTTCTGTTCCTCCAGACTGAGTGGGTACACCTTGCTTGAGAATAGTTCAGCCCCTGGCTTTAGCTTGATTGCATGGTCCCACCGTCATCATTCTTGAAGGTTATTGTCAAACCCCTCCTTTGTGAAGACCTCTCTAAACTCTTCCAGATAGTGTGCTGGTACCATTTCTTCCACCGTCCTCTTCTTCTTCTCCCTTTGTGCCTCTTCTGCCAGCTTCTGTGAGTGTGTTTTGGCTATATGTCCTTCCTCTTCCTCTGCATATATCCAGGTCACAAATATATGGTCTCAAGGGTGGTGGTACGTAGGGGGGTGCCGACAAGTCCGACGGTGCTGCTGTGGATGGTCCTGAACTAGACTGCATATCCGATGGCAATGATTGTTGAATCACCAGGGGGTAGTTCACAAGGAACAGGTTGGTCAAATTTGAATGCAGGTGTTGGTCTGTGTCCGAGAATCTGGAGTCGGAAGAAGGCTCCGGAGGATGAGCTGGGGTCTGAGGTGTCTGAAAACTTGGTCTGGGGACGGGCAGTTCTCGGGGGACGGATGCATGGCGGGCAGATGCCTGAGTGATTGTCTGCATGGCTTGTGAACGTGTGATAGGTCTCATGCTTAATGACGATCAGGAGTGTGAGTACAAATATACTGTTAAATCCGCATGTCAGTGCTTAGCTAGAGACTTCCAGGAGGGTTTTTGGAGGGTTCCGAGTGGTTTCTGAGGGGGGGATTCGTATTCCAAGAGCAGGAGCTCAAGGGTCAGGATCATGGTCGGAATCGGGGCGAACGGAAGTCGGGAACACTGGGGGTCTTGGGACTGTTCACAGTATAGGGTAATACGAGTGGTTCGAGGTCGAAGGGACTTGGCTTCAACTTATGTGTTGCACCCTCCTCGATCGTCTGTCCCTAATTTCGGAAAGTCGGAGAGTTTACCGGAACTAAATCAGAAACTACAACGCAGAACTAAGTCGATATTCATACTGGCAAATAGTCCAGTCGACTGGTGACTTATATACATGTATCTAGTTCTTGTACTATCTTTTACCGAGTAAAGACAAGGGGAAAGAGAGTACAAGGGGCAATATAAAATGAAGAACAAGGAGTGAGGTACGTGATGATCCTGTGCATCGTCTATCAAAGGAGCGGAACCTTGACTTTGGAATCTTTCAGAGGTTCGGAAGTGCAGAACCTCGGAATGATGTATCAGACATCCGGAAATCAGTTATTCAGGCTTGAGCGATCGCAAAGGTCCCAGAAACGGTGCAGGTGGTTGTGGGGTTTAATGTGGGTTTGTTTGGTGGCATGGGCCATAACAGGCACCAGGAATGCCGACGATGCTTGGGCCAAGTGCTATTGCAATAGTGCTGACTTTGTGATGCTAGTGGGAGGCAGCCAAGTCCTGCAGGCCAGTCGGAGTGGCTTGGCTTCAATGTACTCATGTGTTGCACCCTACTTTCTGTGCATGCCACTGATTTGGAACAGAAGAGATGCCCAGGAGAGTGCCAAGAGTGTCAGCCCAAGTAAAGGACTTTAGACAGAAGAAGGGAGAGCAGGAAGGCATTGTCAAGACTGTGGTACTGAGCTCCGGTACATTCAGTAATACCGACCGACCGGCCATCCTTCACCCATATTGTTCTCACTATCATGTGGTTTCAGTTTGGTACGCCCGGTATATCATCCAGGCTACTTCTCCCATCCTATCCGTCTCGTCCTTCACTATCCTTCCATCTCCTCACCCATTTTCCCCAAACATGTGATGACCACTCATTATCCTGATCACTGCCCTATTGTTTTATCTTCGGTCACCCTCTATTGTTCTATTCTCACCCACTACTTTATTATTTTATTCTCAGCCTTACTCCATTATTCTAATCCCGCTTACATTCCTTATTCTATTCTCGATCACTGTGGACAATGCCTCCATGTGGTTTTTTCATACCTTATTGTTCTCCATTCCTTACACCACCCTGTTCCACATCTTGCTTCTTAACTATATAAGTAGATAGTTCCTCACTCAGAATATCAAATCGGTTCACACCCCCTCATCTGCCTTCCTTATCTAAAAGTCCTTCGCCCAAGCCGACGCCCTTGGCATCCTTACGAGACTTCCCCCTGTCTAAATTAGTGGCACACACGGAGCAGCAGGGTGCAATGCATGAGTATGTTGAAGCCTAGCCACTCTGAAACAGTTTGCAGGACTTAACCGGTATCTCAGCATCACCGAATCCTAACAGGCATAAACCTAGTTGATACTCAGACTGAGGAACTATGTACATGCATTTGCTACTTATATAGGTTAAGAGGCAGAATGTAGAATAAGGGTGGTATAAGACATGGAGAAAAGAATAAGGTATGGAGACCATATAGAAGTATTGTCCACAGTGATCTAGAATAGAACAATAAGATGTAGATGAGAATAGAACAATGAGATATGACCGATAATAAATGAGTAGGAGTGTGAGTGAAAATAGAACAATAGAAAGTGGCCAAATATAAAACAATGGGGCTGCAACTGAATGATAATGAATAGTGAATGTGTCAGGCTTTGGGTACTGATGGACTTCGGTACTGCCGAGGGGTCAGGCGGACAATGGCCAAGTCCTGCAGGCCAGGAGTAGTGGCGTTGGCTTCAACATACTTGTGCATTGCGCCCTACTTGCTGTGCGTGCTACCGATTTGCAACAGACAGGTGCTCAGGAGGATGCTGGTGATGCCGGCCCTTGTCGAGGACTTAACAGGAGAGAAGAAGGTAGATGGGCCTAAGCCTAGTCGATACCTAGAATGAGGAAATATATACATGCATGTCCTACTTATATAGGTTAAGAAGCGACATGTGGAATAAGGAATGTGGAATAATAAGGTATGCAGAGCATGTGGTTATTGTCCACAATGAGTAAAATTAGAATGAAGGAATGCAAAACGGGGATAGAACAATAAAGGGTAGGATAATAGAATGTGGCCAAGGATAGGACAATAGGAAGTGCCCAAGGATAGGACAATAGGAAGTGCCCGACTATAAAACAAGGGCCATGACCGAGGATAGAACAAGGACAGGAAGTCCCAAGGTGAGATGGACCGAGGGGTGAGGAGTGGGCATGTGAGTGGTGGATGTGCCGAGGTAAGACCAATGTACCAAGTGATATGCATGTGGCATGGACACTTGGACGTGGACGTAAAATGGTTGCTCGGTCACCACTGCCAAAGTAATGGGTCTCGGTATGTGTACTTGACAGAATGTCCCAAGGGTAAATGGACGAAGGGAAGGATGGGGAATAAAAGAATAATAAAGAATAAGAGGGATGGGGTAAGGAAAGTGAACCAAATAATGAACCGAATGTACCAAGCTGAGACCACATACTAGTGAGGAATGACTTATCACTGGCCTGTGAGATTAATGATAAGGGTCATTCAGTCAGTACTACTGAGTGAACCAGAGCTTGGTATTGTGGGCTTGACACAATGCAACAAATAGGATACTCCTACACTAACAATTCTATTCCATAATTTGATTCCATCACCCATGATTCTTCTGCTTCAATCTCAAAATTCATTGAAGGAGTCCTCACAGTTCCCTGCAGATTAGCAGCTATTGGCCACAAACCAGGTGATCTCGAAATTACCAATAAAATCCTGATTGGGTTGCACCCATCTTGAGCTCCAGTTCACACAGTGCTTATACTGTCAACAACATCCCCAACTAATGATGAGATTGCCTTGGTGCTCAAACAATATGAGGCCAATGAGATGGGAGTGGAAATGACATTAAAGAAGCAGGATGCAGAATCAGCACTGATTGCCAGAGGAAAGTGTGGTGTTTGGGAATCCAAGGAGAAAGCCAATGAAAATGATGACAATTTTGATTGGGAGAATCCAAGGAACCATGAGGGAGGATGCTATAGATGTGTATTCCCTTGTCATATTGCACAGTTCTGCATTGCAAACATGCCAGAGGAAGTCAAACAGTGTATTCTCAACCACACAGCTAACATTGCAATACTTGATGGTGATGACAACCTCTTTGCATTTGCAACTGCTAAGGTACCAGCCCAACTCCACTTCATCAACTAAGCAGCAATCCCTTGCTTGTTATACCCAAGAAGAAAAGGAAGAAACACTGGTTTAAAACCAGTGATCCTAAGTTGGTCAGATTTTCATTCTAAGTTCTCTCATTTATTTTTTATCCATTCTATCCTATACTCTCCTTTTATTGATTTTATTATAGAGGTGTCAGCCTCAGGGTGTGTGTTGAAATATTTTCCTGAGGTGTTGAGGCCGACTGCGGTTAAATGCCGGAGTAGTTAGACACTGTAGAATTTTTTTCTTATTGTGACGTGACAGGAAAAACCACACTCTTTTGCCCCTCTATTTTCAACAAGATGCTCCAGTATATACAAGATACCAACAGGCTCAAGGATTATAACAACATAACATAGAGACAAACTAAACCCTGATCACTTGCTTGCTACACCACTATGACACCGTCTCTCTATACACAGACCCTAGCAAATGACTATGGCTCTCCTTTGCTGATTCCTTTATATGAGGGTTATCCCTCATGTGCCTCCCTGGCTGACTGTACCCCAGTCGCTCTGATGCAGTTTTTACTTCTTCACAATGATGCTTGGTTCAACCATCCACCTATGCTTGTACATTGTATTGTGACCTTTCACTGGAGATATGACCAACACCAGTGAAATGGTGTCAGGATCCCTATGCAGCAAGAGACAAGAACTGTGTCTCCTGCCGCTAGAGGGCCATAATGCTTAACCTTTTATTGCCCCCATTAATAATTTGGGTTATATTCATACAACTGTAAATAAGTGCACCATAGAAGCACTCTAAATGGATTCTCTCTCTCTCTCTCTCTCTCTCTCTCTCTCTCTCTCTAATTCTAGAGAATTCATCCATATCAAAATTTTCCGAATCTCAAATAATGTGGATAATTTGGGGGAGGGAGGGGAAGGTGGGGGGCAGGGGGTTAAAAAAGGTCATAACGTTTAAATACCACCCACAACCACTGATTACACTGATTACAACCACTCAAATAAAGCAGTAATATGCATATCACTACAACAGATCGTTACAGTTGTCAGAAATGACAATTGTTGTGAAAATCTTCAAAACATTGTAAAGTACATTTACATGTTTTAACGCAACTGATGCGTGACGAACAAACGAAGCCATGTTACTTACTGTACGACTAACTGACTTTTCACTAAAATATACATTGTTTAATGATGCAATTGGTACATGTCGGATACTCTATCCCAAAGAGATTAACCAAATGAATGTTTCAGGCATTGATTGAATGCGATCTTGCTCCCATCAACTTGCCGACTGTACTACAAGCCTCTGGGCTTCTGACGATGAACCGAGCTTGAGAAGTTGCGTCGAACCTAACAAGGGCCGTCGTCGGTCCAATCTCTGTTTGACATAGTAAGTTTCAAACATATTGTCTTAGAAAAGAATTGACTGACCCCGCTGAGCCGCCTGGCACATCAGCTGAATAGATGAATCAGTTAGACTGCGCTTTCGTGAAGATATGATAATTATACCAACCTTGCGACCACCATTTCGCTGTCCATAAGTGCCCGCCTAGGGTGTCTTCTAAATCTTCCATTGTTCAATGATCAAACTGTGGCCACTTACCACTGGTTACATTGGATCCACCAACATATGCCACCGAGCTACTCCAGGCAGACAC